>ML778430.1:464452-482161 GCA_009831015.1 Picea engelmannii
TGATTAGGTTCTAAATATAAAGAAGAAATTCATACCTTTTGTGTATGTGGCACATTATGGAGATCAAAGAATTGCTCCATCTGAAGTATCCATGTGATTGGGTCCTTGCCATCAAACTTCCTCATATCAATCTTAGAAACGTGTTTGGTCTTCAAACCAAAGTTGGAGTTTCTCCATTCTTGATTCACCTTCCTTGTGTCCTCATCATGAATTTCATGGGATGCATTTTCACTTTTAGGTGTCTTCTCTCTTACAAAATTTTTCAATACTTCCATGATCTCCCCTTTTAAACCATCCTTCTTAGTATCCAACTTAGCTTCCATTGAATCCATTTTAGTATCCAACTTAGCTTCCATTGAATCCATCTTCTTTTGTAGTTCATTTATGTCCCTATGCATTTCTTCACCTTCATCAAGAGTCCAAGTAGGATTTTCTGGAGGCTTATTTGGTGTAGAAGTTCCCTTTTTTGGTGGCATGTTGGGCAAGTATCACTTTTGAACCTTGATTTCGGGGCGGTTCTGCTAAACAATATTTCTTCTATTGTATCTCCCAATCTTTGGCCCTTATGGGTATGGAACTTTCTTTTATGTATTTATCTAATATTCTTCTCTGCAATGCCACAAGTCTACTTAAAATTGGATGTTCCAAGTGGAATTTATGGTAACTTCCCCACAACTTGTCGATTTTTGTCCTTTCCAGGAGATCTCACTTGTATAGCGTGCCCTGCATAAAATAGTTGATATAAAATTTCGAAACTCGCACCAGAAATACTACAGACTGTCCAAGATCCAATGAAACTAGTCCCACTCAATTTGGATACTCTAGGAAGAAGTTATGATTGTTTTACCTGGAACACCGTCTTGAGACTAGTCAATAGAACTAGTCAGATACCCTATCTTACACAGGGTGTATCTACAAATTTCAGATGACCCAGAAGCTGAAATTTTTACCAAAGATACCTTATGAATTTCTGTAAATAGCCTTTAGAGTTTAGGGTCTGAAACATTACAAAAAAGGTTTTATAGCGAACATTCCGCAATGACTCAGTTCAGGATGATTCTAGAACCCTATTTTGTACAAGTTGTATCTCCGAAATTATAAGGCCTCAAGAGATGAATTTTGAACCCAACGTACCTTGATCCATCTACTAAATATCCTCCAAGTTGTTCCTTTTGAAACATTGTATAAAAATAGTTATAGCAAAAATACTAAGGTGTCACAGATGTAGCAACAAAACCCCAAGACCTTGAGCTTTGATACCATATGTTAAGAACCAAATATCAATATAGCATATAAAAATCTCAGAAAAAGTACTCAATGCCTTGAAAAAGAGATAATTTCAGATAATAAGCCTCTTCGAGGGGGAAACCTCTTTTTACCCCACTTAAATGTTCAAGTACAAGATGATTCAAAATGAAAATGTCTCCTTGGTATATATAGGAGACTAGGAGGTATAATTACAATTAATGGCCTAAAGCTGACGTAAATAAAATAACATTACTAATATAATATGCCCCAATTAAGGGGTAATGAGCCAATATTAGGGCTTAACATCACGTTTTGTGGGGAGACCTTGTCAGCCTATTTTGGATCCTCGGGTTCACGGGTTCACGAAACATCCAATTCTTAGTTAGTGTTCGGGTTGGTGCTTTTGAGATCTGCTTCTTCTTGTTCCATGATATACAACTTGCATTCACAAATTCTGTGAAGTAGAGTTCCACTGCGGACTCCTTGGCCCTTTTTCCCTTTTCTTATTCTTGTGTATTATCGCTTTGTGGTTATATACTTAGTCGCCTTTCTATGGTCATGGGTTTCAGCGTTGGTGGGCTGAAATATCTTCATCTCCATATATATCCTCACATGATGAATCCAACCAACCGTTGTTCCTTTCCATACTTAGCCAATTTTATGGCCACGTTTGCTGGGTTGGTGCTTTCGAACTCTATTGCTTCTTGTTCCGTGATACACATTTTTCCCTGAGAGCTTTCGTGATCTACAATTCCACCGCAGACTCCTCGAACTCACAAGATTCACTCTAACATGGTTCACAAATGTTTCAAAGCATCTGTCATTTCCTTCCATCCCCATGAACTTCATGTCCTTCCTAATATACATTAGTTATGCTCTCACTAGTGACAACTAAACACACTAGCATGAAACAGTTGGCATCTGACCCTCTGCAATATTACTGCCAATAGTTCATCATGTAACATCCGTTTCAAATTTAATTAAAGCTCGAATCCTTGAATTTCAACTAATTTATCTTCTCTTATTTTCTCTTTATGAAATATATATTACAAGTTTCAATATATTAGCGAAAACGAATCGGCCCAGTCGTTTATGTATTTCATACTTTAGCAACCTTTTTTTTCGATTGCGGGTTCCTGGATAGGTGGGCTCACATTTTCACTTTCATTGTTCCATGTCCTGCAAAGATTACCCAGAATTCTGCGATATACAAAATGCCCTCTCGTATTACATTCAAAAATTTCCAAAACATACAATTTGAGCCTCGCGCCCTCACCTCGAACAGTTGTACCTTGTAACCCTATTTTGGATTTGTTTTTCCCCATCCCCATGACCTTCGTACTTCTTTCTTAATATGAAATTAGAAACCTTTCATGCTAATAGCTCACCATGCAGGAACCATCAACATTCTCATTAATGATCGAAACACTCGAGGAGATTTCCCATTATTATGCATTCAACCAAGATCTGCGGAGAGTTATATTGTGCCTTCCAATTGTTCATCTTAGACATGGGTCATCACGTTGGCCCGTTCAAGAAATCTACAATGCTTAATCGCTCATTGGCGTATCCTCCATTCTCTCACTTCTATGTATGCAATTAATAGTCTTTAATGTTTACAACACATCATGCAACAGTCGTCGAAATTGTCATTAATGAACGAAAGTCTCATGGAGATCTTCCATTCACACGCATTACACTAAGATTTGTGTTGCGTTGTATTATCCCTTCCAAATTTTCATTTCATTCATCATATGAAGCAAACAAACGTTCTTGTAAACTTATGGCAGCAAGTCGACAACAATTTTTTGGAGATACAATAAATATCTTCGGACATTAGGACCAGAACTTCCAGTGGTCAAAGGCATACTTTTACTATTCATCATGTTCCACCCAGAATGAAGTGATTTGGACCTCTGGAATTGCTCATGTAGGTTGCGTCCTTGAGGATTTTGACTATAAGGAGGTGGTCTCTTGGTGCGCCAAAAAATATATTCCAAACCAAATAATTATTCCACTATGCAGCCATTCTCCCATTTCTTTGTCACCTCAGGTCTTCCACGAGATGTTAAAATTGTTGGAGCCATCATTGACCTTCAGAGGATAGGAATGCAAGTAGTTCCTAGAGAAACATGATAATAGGTTGGACATCTTAGCCGAGTTCCTCGAAGACCCGACAACAGTTCCTAAATATATCACAAAGTTGCAGCTAATTTTCGTTTAGAAATCCATTCAGGGAAATTATTTGGTTGTTTACAAGAATAACTGGACAGGCATCCATGAAAAGAATTTCTCATATAATTATTTATATTTTGCACTTCACAGTCAAGGAATAATTCATTTTCGATTGGGGAAAACTAATTTCCATTGAAATCGGTTTCCAGTTTTCATGATTCAAAGAATCGAATAAATTTTATATGTCATCCTACTTGATTTTTACAATAGTGCATTCCTTTCCGTTTCCAAAAATGTCTCTTTCCAAGAAAATAGACTGTGTTTTCGACCCAGTAAGATTCTGGTACCAGGCCCTATGGAGGCACAAGGCCTCCCATTGTTTTTATGAAGTTTTAAATGAATTTGTCTCAGTTTTCAAGGATCTGTTGTTAGGGAAGGATGCTTTGTGGATGTCTGGGCAGGAAACCAAGTTTTTGAATAGGAAGGGCACACTTGAACAAAAAGAAAATCACATTGTAATAATGGTCTTTGGCTCTAAGGAAAATCCTTCTTTCCTTCCATGCCACATCATGGACAAGATATTTGTTGCAGAAATAACAAGGCAATATAACCATTGGTTGCATTTTTTCCATGACAAGAAATAAAAACAGTTCATTCCTCTACCCTGGAAAGTCAGGGACTTCATGTGCAGAAAAGTCAACAAGGTTGACGAATTCACAGGCCATTTCAAGAAATTAAACCTATCATATGTTGAAATGCTAAAAGGGTTCGACCCTAATGGTATTTTTTGAGAACATTTACTAGCAGTTGGCTTTAGCATCTCTTTTATCCATAGACGAGTGACCGAAGACATGAAAATTGATGACAACAATCTTGCTTCTAACGAATGCGACATAGAGACATTGTAGAGCGTGACTGAATTGTATAGACAACAAGGAAAAGTATCCGGGAAGAAGAGTGGCCAATCTGCCACCAGCACTCCCAAGAGCATGACATCATAGAGCATCGCTTCAGCGGCCCACCCCAGTAAGAAAGCAACCCAGATATCTTCAAATGGAGGAAGAGATAATAACCCTCCTCGCACAAAAAATGATAGTTCTCACAAAATTCCAGTGACAAAGAAGAGAAAAAACAATGTAGGGTAGGCAGACGAACCTGAAATTGAAAGTGAACAGTTGCACCTTGAAATTAAAAATGGGCACATGTACACATTTGACCCATCTACAATGGAAATAGCTGGCGCGACGTTTTTGACCAAGATGAATCATTCATTTTCCAGAGTGTTGTTTTTGACAACCAATCTAAAAGTATGGTCATTGAAAAGAGAGATGTAACAAATATGAAAGCCAAATCTCGGACAGAGATTAACCTTAGGAAAATGCGGCCATCCCAAATATCCCAATTTCATCATGTAACCGTTGATGCTCTTCATGATTCCATTGGAGGAATTGAAGCGGAGAATGCCAAACTGAAAGACTGTCTCAAGGAATTTGAGGAGGCTTTCATTGCCACCCCAAAGTTTGCCAGTCCTTTAGCAAAAACCTTGCATGCTACCACTGCAGCGAATATAAAAGTATTCTCTACCCTCCTTGCATCGTATAGAGCCCTTGTAGAGAATAATATCAACAAAATAATACAACTAGTTACTGAAGCCTGGGAAACATCACAAAATATTTCTTCCTTCCAAAAGAGGGAAAATGATTTGCTGGAACATTTGCATGTGAAAAAATTGATCAAAATTTCTATGAATAGATGTTGACCCCTTTTTCCAACCATGCCATCAACACCTTAGATCTCAAAAGAAGACAAGATAATCTCCCCTCCCCAGAGCGGACCAAAAAAGTAAAAACATGCTGGCAAAAGAAAGTTGAGAACCTGGAGCTCATTGTCGAATCATGTAAACAAGCCATATCAGAAAGGGAAGAATTATTCACAAACCTGATCCAAATAGACTTGGCTGGAAGTACCAATGAGGTTCAAGACCCAAACTTTATTGTCAAATCCTTTTCAATGACCAAAGAAGAATTCAATGAACAACTGGATACTTTAAAGGGGTTGTCTTTCAAAACGTTTTACGACATAGTTGAATATCATGTAGATGAGATTAGGAGCTGGATACTGGACTATTCGACACACAATGAAGAAATTGAATAGAGTCTACGTAGTATTTCAATGGATGTAAAGAAATTAGAAAACAACCTTTCTGACATAGAAATCTGGGATGAAATCAACGTGGCCCCGATGAGAAGATACATTGAAGAATGGTTCCAATAGAGAATGGAAAACCTCATCTAGGAAGGACAACAACTGGTTGATACAATTCCAATGACCGTCGATGAAAGAAAAAAAAACACATCAACTTCATAGTAAGTCTATACTATCATCTTGTTTTCTTTGTCAAACCACTTATTATATCTCTTTAAATAGAAAAATGTAGCCAAACACTCATAACTTCCAATTTCTTCTTTTTAGGTCATCCTCTCTACCGTTGTGCACTTCTTCTTTCTATATTCCTAATTCTTATACTTATTTCTTTTTATGGTCTGTGGGAGCCCCAATCCCAGTATATATGACAAACACATTTAAATTTCTAGAAATATGGAACAGATTCTAGTAATATGTAACAGACATTATTATTTTTTGATAATTTTTAAAGAAAACTAATTCAGGAATGCTAAATTTTCTGAATCTAGGAACCCTTGTTGCAAGACATTATTAGTATTCTATTTTAGATGTTAAATATTTCCTGTACCATCAAAAAAAATTGCGTACTTCGAAGTTATTCTTTCGTGTTGTTATCTGCAACAATTTTATTTAATTTTACTATCTTCGAACCATTTCATCTAATTTTACTTTAATGTATTTAACTCTTATGCCTATTCTATTGTATTTGAATTTTTAATATATATGCTTCATAGATATGGGAATAGATTCCAGTAATATTCTGTTCCGAAAAACCAGTAATACATTATGTACTCTTATAAAGTATAAACATGAGATTTTTGTAGAGCATGTGCAGATCCCGCATTCCATAGTTGGCCACTTTTTGGATCATGGGTTCTCAGTCTTGTTCCGTGATATACAAATTGACAAGTGGACTTGCGGACTGGAACAGATTCTAGTAATATGTAATATGGACAACATTTTCGTTTAATTTTACTATCTTGGAACCATTTACTTTTATGCCTACTCTTTTGTGTTTGCATTTTCCTTATATTTTCCAAGTGGACTTGTGGACTGGAACAAATTCTAGTAATATGTAATATGGAAACCATTTTCGTTTAATTTTACTATCTTGGAACCATTTACTTTTATGCCTACTCTTTTATGTTTGCATTTTCCTTATATTTGCCCCACCCCCAGCAATATGTAATATGGGAACATAATCCAGTAATACCTTTGTTGGCATGTTTTACAGGCAGCATATTCTTGTCATTGGTGGCAAGTACAACAACAACGATGGAATGTCTACAGGAAAGAACAACAGCAGACAGAGTGTGCTTGTCATTGATGGCAAGATCAAAGTGTACATCGATGGCAAAACATGAACAACGTAAGCTCAGGAGGATTAGCATAGAGTTGCACGCAATGCGTAGGTGTGCACCAGGGATGAAGTTAACTCATTGCCAAAGCTCAAGAGAGATAGCATACTCAGGATCTCAAGCGGATCAAAGGTCGAGGCCTTTGACACTTAGAAATTGTTCCAAGTTAGGAGGATGCATAAGCTCTAGAGGATAAGCGACAGTGATCATTGGATCCCATTCAGAATTCCCGATGACCATCACATCTAAATTCAGATAGGACGAGTGCACAGATGGAGGACAGATCTAGAGCGTTAGATATGAGCGCGAGGTCTGACCTTCGTTGGATCCAGGAGAACTTGCACGTTCTTTAAAGTGCAAGGTGAAGCGGGCTTACAAAATCCCAAAAGAAGGAGGACCGTCCATCTTCAGGCAGGACACATGGTCACAGATCAACATTTCACTGACTAAGAAGTTAAAGGAAGGAAGTGCTCTATCCTTCCAAATCGCAAAATGAGAAATGGCGAAATGACCTGAGCCGTTCGATCGAAGATTGATCGGGGATGATCGCATGGAAAGATCAGAAGCGTTGATAAGATTCCATTTCAGAGTTTCAGATACCAGGAGTTGGAGGAGTCAAGTGTCAAGACTCTTCATCACAGGAGTCCCGAAGCGGTGAAATGCGAAACGCCGAAATATGTTGATCTAACTCCATTTTGGAGTTTCGGATACCGGGAGTTGGAGGAGTCAAGTGTCGAGACTCTTCATCATAGGAGTCTTGAAGCAAAGAAATGAGAAACGCCAAAATATGTTGATCTGACTCCATTTTGGAGCTTCAGATACTGGGAGTTCGAGGAGATAAGTGTCGAGACTCTTCATCGCATGAGTCCCGAAGTGGCGAAATGTGAAACGCCGAAATATGTTGATATGACTCCATTTCAGAGCTTCAGATACCAGGAGTTGGAGGATTCAAGTGTCGATACTCTTCATCACAGGAGTCCCGAAGCGGCAAAATGTGAAACGATGAAATACGTTGATCTGACTCCATTTCGGAGTTTCAGATACCAGGAGCTGGAGGTGACAAGAACAATCACAACAAGAATGTCGAAGTTGCGAAGTGAGAAATTGCGAAAGAGATTTATGGATAAGCACTTGGTCACCACCGATGGTCACATCATCGAAGAGCTGTAGAGAAGAGCTCGAAGAGACAAGCTCCATTTCGGAGTTTGGGACATGGAGAGTTGAGACGACTCTTCACAAAATCCCCGAAACGCGAAATGAAAAATGCGTGTTCAGAATTGGCCCCTGGTCATAACCTATGGTCACGTCGACGAAGGCTCAAGGGAGGAGCTAGCATGAAGCTAATCTCTATTTCAGAGATCGCGACTTGAAGAGTCGAGATGCCTCACAACAGGAATTGCCGAAATGCGAAAACACCTTTTGGTGTAGGCTGTGGTCATAGCTAGTGGTCACATCTGCGAAAGATGGAGGAAGGAGCTAGTGCAACCAAGCTCCATTTTCGAGTTTTGGGGATCACGAAATGGAGTGTAAAGAAATCTTCACCACACGAATGTTGAAATGACGAAATGCGAAATGGAGAAATAAACGCAAGACCCTACGGATTCAATCTAATGGTGCAGGTGAATTTGAATATGATCAGAGGGCTACTGTTTCACTTCATAGTGTAACTAATAGAAACGACTGATGGATTCTGCCAGAGGACTTGAAGAGGCCTCAGTGTGATTTCCAGAGGAGCTGAAGAGTCTCAAGGCATCTACCAGTGGAATGAAGACTATTCATAGAGGCAATTGACAGATGGAAGATGGTTGAAGCCTGTAACTGCAACAGAGAGGATGAGCTCGACTATGATAGAGAAGACGAAGAGTCTTGACTCCAAGACAGGCTAAGGAATCTTAGCATAACACCCAATGATGATGAACACATGGGTATAACCGCCAGAGAAGTTGAGGAATTTCCATGATGATCAGGAAGAGGACTCGACACGAGTAGAACATGTAGAACAGAGTGAGTGTGTTGATACTTAAGGGAGTGAAGCGATGGCAAGGTGGAGTGGCAGTGAAGATCCCGATGTGGAGAACATTGTTGTGGTGTGAGCATGTAGAAGGATGGCGCATATTGCATGCACAGGGTGCATAGAGACTATAAGAATGGAGAAGAAAGAAGAGATGTTTGCTATTGTTGAGAGTGATTCATGCATGGAGAAGGAGGCAGTGTGCAACAAATGGAATACACAAAACATGAATGGTGCTTTGAATGGATATGGCGCACAGAGCATAAAAGGCAAAAGAACAGAAAGCGTAAGGCATGTGTGCAGGAAGATAGTGAGGCAGACAGAGAAGGGCAGTTTAGTAGAACAATGATGAGACTGGTAAGCCATTGATGAACATTATATCAATGTAATAAGTTTCAGTAGCAAAGATTTATATTTCAGGGTGGTAGGGAGGTGTTAGGGAGGACTGTTGTCCTCAGAGGTTCAAGTGGCTTCTTGAACACAGGGAGTTGCATCTTCCATCTGGTTGCAGCTAGAGAAACTAGGGTGGCAGGGTGGTGCAAGGGAGAACCGTTGTTCTCTGTTATACAGGTTGGTGCCTGTGTGACTGGAAGTTGGTGCTTCCATCCAGCTGGTGTTGGAACACTTAGGGAGTTGTTGCTTCCTTCTAGTTGGTTCTAAAGAAACTAGGGAGTTGGTGCTTCCTTCTAGTTGGTGCTAGAGAAACTAGGGAGTTGGTGCTTCCTTCTAGTTGGTGCTAGAGAAACCAGGGAGTTGGTGCTTCCTTCTAGTTGGTGCTAGAAAAACCAGGGAGTTGGTGCTAGAAAAACTAGGAAGTTGGTGCTTCCTTCTAGTTGGTGTTGGAGAAACCAGGGAGTTGGTGCTTCCTTCTAGTAGGTGCTAGAGAAAATAGAGAGTTGGTGCTCTCAACAAGTTGCAGCTTGCAAAACAAAGGTTGTAGCCTCACAATGAGTTGGAGCTCATATGTATGATAATGTACAGAATGTAAAGATTACTTATCATACCAAGAATAAGAGGTTTTTACCCTTTATGGGTTTCCTCAAGAAATATCTGTCTCTGTATGTTTCATATGTGTGACTGATGTTGAATGTTCTATTGCTTACTTCCCTACATTATTGTGATTGTCATTGAGTGCTTTGTAAAGAGTTTAAAATAAGCATAATTGTTTAAGCACAGTAACAACTAATTCACCCCCCCCCCTCTCAGTTGTCCAACAATTGGTATCAGATCGGGTTCCTTTTATTTAAAGGTAGATCTGTAAGCTTAAACATGACAAGTCATGAAGAGACTTTAGCCAATAAGCCTGCTTTGTTTGATGGAACAAATTTCGCCTTTTGGAAGGTTAGAATGAGAACATACCTAATGGCCTTAGGTGCTGATTTTTGGGATGTAGTAGAGACTGGATACATAAAGCCTGTTGTGCTAGCTTCCAAGGATGATAAGTTAGAATTTATCTTTAATGCTAAGGGAATTAATGCTATATTGAATGGACTTGCAGAAGTCGAGTTTGTAAAGGTGATGCATTTTCAAATTGCCAAAGAAATGTGGGATAAACTTATTAGCAACTATGAAGGAAATGAGAAAGTAAAAGATGCCAAACTTCAAACATTTAGGTTGAAGTTTGAACAACTAAAGATGAGTGAAGATGAAATAGTTAGTAGGTATTTTTTAAGAGTTGAAGAACTTGTGAATGCCATGAAGGGTCTTGGTGAGAAGATTGGAGAATCAATTTTAGTTCAGAAGATTTTAAGATCTTTGCTTGATAAATTTAATCCAAAATTCTCTACAATAGAAGAACTAAATGATCTTAAAACTCTATCCATTGATCAACTCCTAGGAACATTGACTTCATATGAAATGAGAATCAACAAACATAAATCCATTACTAGAGAAGCATCTTTTAAAGCATACAAGAATACTGATTCAGATTTAGATGATATTGAGGAAAAATTTGTGAGAAGGTTAAAGAAAGGATCAGGAAAATGTCAAGGCAAGCTTCCCTTCAAATGTTTTAACTGTGGTCAGATAGGTCACTTTGCAAATAAGTTTCCACACAAGAAGAAGGACCAGAACTCTGAAGGTGAAGATAAGTACAAATCCAAAATATTTGATAAAAATAAAAGTTTATGTGTAAACAATGATGACTCCTCAGAAGACACCGATAGTGACTCTTCCTATGAAGATAAGGTAAATGAATTCATGCTTATGGCCAAAGAGGATTATGATAATAAAAGTACAGGCAGTGATGATAATTATGAAGAAGCTATGGTTGACTTGGAAGGAGAGTTGATCAACGCTTTGGAAGAGATTGACAGACTCAGACTTAAGAAGAGAAAGAAAAAACAATTGTTGATACAGTTCAAGAAAGGCACTAAAAAACCTGATGAAGACTTTGCCCTGCTAAAAGTGGAATTAAAAGAGGCAAATAAAATCGAGGACATTCTGAAACATTAGTTATCATAAAAGAAGGCAAGATATGAAGCCCTGGAAAAAGAAGTAGTGAAAACTAGGAAAGAGTTTAGAAGTTTCAAGCATTGTATCACCAAAATCTGCCAAGTATTAAAGCCTTAGAAGAATTAACTTTCATTCTAAATCAGCAAAGGAATCCAATGTTGAAAGTTGGCTTGGGCTATGAAGAAGGATCAAGTAGTGGTCAGTCAAGAAACAAAGAACCCATCAAGTTTGTCAAATCTACAACCAATGACAACAACAAACCTGCAGAAACAAAGGAAGACAATCAGTCGCCTAGGAGGAGTAAAGAAAAAGGTGCCATGACTAGATCTGTAAAATAAAGAAATAATGCACTCCCTACTCAAGGAAATCATCAGCATGGAAGAAATCGATTTTCTCAAATAAGACAACCATTTTCCAGGTACAAAGAATTTTTCTATGGATATTGTTTCTACTGTTCAAATTTGGTCACAAAGATGTAAATTGTTCCTTAAGACTTAGACATGAGCAACTAATATTTCCAAGGAATAAATATCTTCCACAACAAAGAATGATACATCCAAGTAACAAACCATCACAGATTGCAAATTTCCAAATTAAGTCTAGAGACATGCAACTGAGGAGGTCAAGAAATAATAAACAATCAATGAGTAGACAACGCTGCAACAATAACTTTGACCTATTGAACAATGATATTGAAAGCTATAACTGTCACACCTTTGGCCACAAAGTTGCAGACTGCCATCTGAAGAATTACAAAGCAGATTCAAGGATAAAGTTCTTAGATAGAAAGGCCAACACATGGAAAAGGAAAGATAGTGAAAAATCTGGTCTAGCACTTTCAATTCAAAAACAAAAATCCTATAGGAATATAGACAGTGGATGTTCCAAGCACATGACTAGAGACAAGAATAAGCTTCTGTCCATAAGTAAAAGCAAAACAGGAAATGTGATCCTTGAAAATGACGAACCAGGTAAAATCAAGGATAGAGGGATGGTGAGTTTGAGTAATGACAAAGGAGATGCCCAGTACGTTCTGCTTGTGGATGGTCTGAAACATAATTTGCTTAGTACAAGTCAAAAGTGTGATAGAGGCAGCGAAGAGGTGCTCACGTCAAAAGAGTGTAAGGTAAATGTAAACTCAGGACAAGTGGTGAATAAAAGTATAAGGAAAAAAAACAATTTTGATGTTGAATCCTCCCCTGCAAGTAAAGAAGAAGATTCAGATACAATAAAAGAATGTTCAGTTAGCATTTATCCCATGGAAGAAGTAGGAGAAGAATCATGTCATAATATAGAAGCATAAGTTTTGAAGGTTGAGAAGTCAAATACCCAAATCAAGTTCTTGAATAGTTCCATGACCCTGGATAAGATCTTGGATAGTCAGAGATCACCAAATGACAAATCTGGTATTGGACTCAACAAGGTAGAAATCAATGCTCCTAAAAAACCTGATACAGGTCCTTCATTTTTGAGAAAGAAAAGCAGGTATGACAGTGGTTGTAGCAATTTTTTCTTGTGATTGAATATGGTCATAAAAACCTTGGATTGTAGGGATCATGGAAGAAAAATGAAATTGCAATTATAAAGATCGATGAGAATCAATGGGGAGATCCAAGGGTTATTTAAAAAATACAAGCTACAATTGCATAGTGTTCAAGTAGGACAACGACATTCACAGCAGCAACATTCTGATGTAAAAAATTATATACATGACATTCTATAGAGATAACAAGAGGAAAGACCTTGTTAGGGAAAGAAAACCTTTTAGAAACAAAGGAGGAAAACAGTCAAAAGCAGAGAGAGAATAGTGATAGGGGGAGTTATCCAGTTATGAGAAGAAAAGGTTGATTAAGGAGTCCTAGTAAGAGAGGTGAGCAATATTGAGTATTCTACAGAAGATACAGTGGAAGCTGAAGATGAATAGGTCCAAGAATCAGAAGGAGAAGACTCTAGTTTAGATACAAATATTCTGCAGGCCTCAAATAAGAGAGTCCATCTCATTAGGGGGAGTTTGTGTTGGCTGAATATCTGATACCTATTAAACATACTACAACAGCTCAGGGGGAGGATGTTTTCTTTAACATTGATGTCAAAGGGTGATCCAGGGGATCAAATTTTGCTCAAAATTAAAAGTGCTCAGAATTGCTTCAAATCGAATGGGTGTGTAGGCCTCATCATCACGAACCCAACGCAACTCATTTGGGTTCAAACGAACGTCAGATGAGTGAGATATCACGTTCTATTCAAATCGTCAAACAGGCAAAAAAAAATGTGTTGATTGTACAGTCCGTACGGATGCTAACATGGCAGGGATATACGTTGACATGGCAGACCCGTATGCTGACGTGGCAGAGCTGAGTTGGTAGACAAGTGGTAGTTGAATGGTCGAATGATTTTTTGACATGTGGCATCTCGGTGGCGAATGGATTGGTGACATGTGGCCTAAGCAAGGGTCACCATGTGTCACCCAAGCATTGGTTAAATTTGTGTAGTCGACAGGACTTGACCCCACGACCTCTGGGAAGGGGAAGAGCTTTGGGAAGGACCACCCAACCGGCATGCCCACCATTGGTTCTTAACATATATGTGTGTATAAAATTATTTGAATTGTGATGTGTTGTGGTTTGGGCATGGACAAGGCTAGGGCTAAGCCCCAACCCCCGTTCATATATGTATACCATATGACTACCCGCATGCATAGTTCAAACAGAGCCCACAACACATATGACAGGTGGTCCATACAGCCCACAACACATATGACCGGTGGTCCATACATTGTGCGGGAGTTTAATTACCAACGGTTTTAAAACTACGCCGACACTTGTCGCTCTACCATTTGACGTGGGACTTGGCCCCTTTTGTGTGCGTGCGCGGTCATATGGTAAGCCACACGCCCAATAGTTAGGCGGTTAGGGGCTAGGCGCCCTAACCATCCTACAATTCACACGGTTATGCAGTTGTGCACCCGGTACTAGGTTTTAGAACAGAATTGAGCATGGGTGCTAGGTTGGACACACAAAGGTGCAAATTGTCGATCTAGAGACATCAAGTTTGAAGGGGAACTTCTAGGAAGCCTATCTTCTTCAATTTTTGGCCAAATCAGGTGCCAGAAAAGCCTAGCTAGGGGTTTTTTGACGTTTTGAAGCCATTGGAGCCATCTATTTGGCATTTTGAGCATTGTAAAACACATATTTTAGCACTTTGAGAAAATAATACAAAAGATCCATTGGAAGCTGGACCAGGAGATGTAGCCCAAGAGAGGGATAAACTCCTTTATCATTTGTTGTGTTATGTTCTTTCTGTTCATTGTTATCTGCTGCTTATTATCTGCATCTTGAATGTGTATTTCTATAAAAATTTGTGTTTTCAAATTGATCCATTTGCATAAGAACACTTGAATTAAAACTTGCAAATATTTTCAAGAATACAAGTCTTTATCATTTTTAGATCAAGTTGGTATCAAAGCTTAGGTTTTTGAAGGCTTGATTATTTGCAAGTGTTTCGTTTTCTGATGCTCACAAGGTTGAAACTCACAAGAGGAGAAGGTCAACTTGTAGAGCCAAGTTCTCATCCTTCAAGAAGAAAGATTATATCATCACCTCAAGCTTCAAGGAGGCATTCACCAAGTATGGCTCATGAAGGGAGTCATGAACATATTCCTACAGAAGATGAAGATCTCAAAAAGGATTTCATGGAAATGAGAGAAATGATGAAAGTCTTGATGGAAGAAAGAAATACAAGGTTGCAAGGTGAAGGCTCCAACCCTTCAAAGAACAAGGGAGACAGTGGTGATAAAACTCCAAATGGAAATGGAGGTAATGGTGCTTCTCCACCACCCTCACCTCCATCTTCTTCTTCTTCTACCAGTTCACAACCTCTTCCAAATTATCCAAAGGGGCATGGTAAAACTCCTCCACAAATTCCTTTGTTAAAGCTTGATATTAAATTTGAATTGCCAATGTACAGTGGAGAGGTAAATGCTGAGAAATTAGATAACTGGATTCGTCAGATTGAGGTGTATTGTAGGATACAAAAAATTCAAGATGATGCAACTAAGATTCAGCTTGCTTCTTTAAGATTGGATAGTGCAGCACTCATTTGGTGGGAAGCCAAGAATCAAGAGGACATGAAGAAACATGGTAAAATTTTAACTTCTTGGAATGATTTTATTGTTGCAATTAAAAAACAATTTTACCCATTGGCATATATGCAAAAAGCTACTATGGATTGGCAAAATTTTAGAAAAGCTAAAGGGGAAAATGTGCAAATCTTTACTCAAGAATTTAGGAGAAGAGCTTTGGTTTTGGGAGTAGATTTGTCTTCTCAAGAAACTTTACTCAAATACATTGGAGCTTTACATAGTTACTTGATACATACAATACTCATGTTTAACCCTTCAAATCTAGATGAAGTTTGTGTTCAGACAACTCATTTGGAAGCAAGAGGAAGGAATGAAACTCATGAGGGTAACAAGAAGCCTTTCAGTCATGGAGACAAAGAAAAGAGGAAGTTCAAGGGCAGTGGAAAAAAGAATGCTACTGTTAAGAAAGAGGGAGAAAAATTTACATGCAAACATTGTTCAAAAGATGACCATGATGAAGACCATTGTTGGAAACTTCATCCTAAAAGAAGACCCAAAAATTTTGGCAACAAAGGGAAGTCAAAGACTGATGCAACCATACAACATGATTTAGGTTCTGATTCAGGTCATGAAACAAAGATTACAGCCATGGGTTATCAAGGTAAGGGTTCTATTGCAAGTACTAGTTCTTCAAGTAATAGTAATCTCAATGAAACTCGACAAGAAAAAGAAAGAATATAACTTTTTCACATAAGGGTTGTTTCAAAGCATACCAAGATAGATACTCGTTTTGATACTGGATCTCAAGCAAACCTTATATCTGAAGACACTATCAAGAAATTAAAATTGGAAACAATTCCACATCCTAAACCATACCCTCTTGCTTGGATATGTGATAATGCTAAATTGTAGGTGACAAGAAGGTGTAAACTTAGGTTTTCCATCACTGCAAATTTTATAGATGAGGTAGAGCTTGATGTTATTCCTTTGGATATCTATGGTATTGCGTTGGGAAGTCCATATTTATATGATAGAAAAGCTATTTTTCATTGTCATAAGAATAAGTATCACTTGTTTAAAAATGGAGTTGAGTACATTGTTAGAGCCCATACAAAGAAGATGAATTTGTCACTTGTAAATGCGGGACAAATGAAGAGATTAGTCAATGCTAGCAATAATTTTTTTCTCTTGATGTTTAAACCCAAAGATAATATTGAAAACAAAGTTTTTCAAGGTTGTGATGCAAAGTTGAAATATGATCTATATGAGGTTGTTAATCAATATGATGAGATGTTTTAGGAACCAAAGGGATTACCTCCAAGAAGGGGTATCCAACATGAAATCCAATTGCAGTGAGATTGTCCTCTTCCAAACATTGGTATGTATAGGATGTCAGTTATGGAGAATGTTGAAATCAAAAAACAAATCCAAGAGTTGCTTGACAAAGGGGTCATCGTGCCAAGCACATCGCCATGTGGATGTCCAATTGTGTTAGTGCCAAAGAAAGATGGTACATGGCATATGTGTGTTGATTTCAGGGCCTTGAACAAGATTACGGTAAAGAATCGCTATCCTCTTCCTACAATTGATGATTTGCTTGATCAATTGAAAGATGATGAGTATTTTACTAAGTTGGATTTGAGAAGTGGATATCATCAGATCAGGATTGCCGAAGGAGACACATGGAAGACAGCTTTCAAAACAAAGCAAGGTTTATTTGAGTGGATGGTAATGTCTTTTGGACTTTGCAATGCACCTGCTACTTTCATGAGAGTTATGAATGATGTCTTAAGGCATTTTCTTGATGATTGTGTTATTGTCTACTTGGATGACATTTTGATTTTTAGCAAATCTCGTGAAGAGCATGTTAAGCATGTAAAGCAAGTTTTAGAAGTTTTGAGAAAAGAAAAGTTGTTTTTGAAGATGTCCAAATGTGAGTTTGGAAAAACTTCACTTATCTATTTGGGGCATATTGTTGGTGGAGGTGAATTGAAAATTGATCCCTCCAAGGTCAAAGTCATATTGGAATGACCCAAGCCCAACAATGTGACAGATGTAAGAAGTTTTTTGGGAGCAGCCCAATATTGGAGAAAGTTTATTGCTAACTTTTCTTCCATTGCAGCTCCATTACATGCAGTGACAAGTGTCAAGCAATTTTTTCAATGGGGAGGCAAGCAACAAAAGGCTTTTGATACTTT
>ML778430.1:489044-510407 GCA_009831015.1 Picea engelmannii
CCAGCTCAGTTGTCCAACAACCTTTGTTGCAAGACATCAAAAAAACTGCGTACTTCGAAGTTACTTTTTTTTTAAATGTGCAACATTTTTCGTTTAATTTTACTATCTTGGAACCATTTACTTTCATGCCTACTCTATTGTGTTTGCATTTTTCATCTAATTTTACTTTCATGTATCGTTTAATTTATCTAATTTTACTTTTATGTGTATTCTATTGTATCCCCACAAAGTCATCCTCTGCATGGATACCACTTGTACTTCAACTTGCTTCCCACGTGTCTGTACTCGGTCCCGCCGTAAGAGTGCATTTATTCCCATTCCAACCTGACAGGGACTACGCTACCATGCAACACTTGTTACATAAGATTCCTACCATCTCCTTTATGTTTACATAACTCACTTTTCCAAAATATATCACATAACTCTTTCCAATATTTTAACTTTTACATAAAGTTTATACCGTGTTATTTCTTGGGATCATGATTTATGCCAAATAAACCTATTATAATATATGCTATTATATTTTCACTTGATAACTTTATTGTCTAAAAGAGGTTGGTTATATCCTCTTAAATCTCATCACATTCGAAGGAATATATTATGAAAAGAATAAGTTTTCTTTAAAAAGAAAAAACCTTTATCAAAGATAAAGTTTCACTGTGGGTATAACATGCAAATATGAGCATACATATTATTCTTCGACATAACTTATGAAAGTTTGGAGAATGTTCCAATACGCTTAGGGTTGTCCCATGTCATGTTCACCGCTTGTATAGATCCTTTACAAAAAAGGCATCTTTGACACGTTTTGGCACAAAAGGGAGTGACATTGGAGTTACATGATGGAATGACAAATGACAACGAGAAGCAACAAGATCCTTTCTACGAAATGATTTAAAAATGTGGAATCAGTAGAAGATTTTCGAAGGGGGATTCCATTCAAGAAAAGGACTCAATGTATCACGAAATAATAGATGGGTCCCTAAAAAAAAATTTCAAGTTTTAAGAAGCATGTGGAAGGAAGAAAATTGATCTTTCCTAAGTAATAAAATACTGTCATGAGGTCGCCCAAATCTTAAACATCATGGGAAGGATCAGTGGAACACAAATATGGAAATTGGTGAATAGTTTTATGCATTGCGACCTCTTGACGACTTGAGTTTTCTTTATCCTCTTACTACCGGAGTATATTGATGTTGTCGTTATATTAATGTTGACAAAATTTCATAAATAAATTTTTTTTTTTTTTACCCTTCACAACATCAAATTATGCTAAGGATCGTTCTTGAATTTATCCCTAAAACTCTACTCAAAGTTTCGAATGACAAATATGTGGCAAACAATAAAGTTAATACAACTAACCGACTTGTTGAAGATTTGGGTAATACCAACGTAGAGTCTTATAATAGAGACTTTCATTATGCAAATGGCTTCACTATTTGCAAAACATAACTTTTATTTTATTTATTTTACAATATCATTTATTTTATTTATTGTACAACCATTTATTTTTTTTAAGTTTATAATTGGTTTTTAATAATATTTTTATATTATTTATTTACAAACTTAACGTGTTCATATAACAACTAACTCAGTTTCATTACTTAATTTTTTTTTTTGGGTCTAGTTGGTTAAATATTAATACTTTCCTTTTCTTTTATTCATTAGTTAACTTTGTTATGCAACAATAATACACACATGTTAATTTTAACTTTTCTTTAAATTTTTGTTTAGTTTTTTTGTAAATATTTTATTTTGTAATAACTTTACTTCTAACTTTATTTACATAAAACAATAATCATAAAAATCATAAATAATAAAACACATAAAAAATAAATATTGAAATACAAAGAAAAAAGAATTCATGTTTGGACTTTAGGTCATAGGAGACTTAGCCTAGGGTCTAATGTGTTTTCATTTTGGGGCTCTAAATCCGGGGTGATATTCTCATCTCTTTCCACCTAGCCCCGCGGGAGGTTGAGTTGTTGGTTTCTGGAACTTCCCAGTTCCGACATCAACATGCTTATGTAGATATAATGTGTGGCTACTGCCATAGTGATGTGATATGGTAATTATATTTTAATTCTTTAATAATAAAATGTGATGTCAACTGCTAAGGGGACATAGACAACAAATGGGGACATCAACATGCTTATGTAGATATAATGTGTGGCTACTGCCAAAACGATGTAATATGATAGTTGTATTCCAATGCTTTAATAATAAAATGTGATGCCAACTGCTAAGGAGACATGGACAACAAATGGGGGCTGAATTAATCCACAAGAGGGGGGAGTGTCTAGGATAATGGCCAAGAGGGGTCAAGGGGGGAAATACCCATGTATATTAATTTAACCTATTTTCCTAAATTTGTTAATTGTATATGAGCCTTCCCCTTTATGATTGAGTGCTCCCAAAGCCAATCATTGAATACATGTAAGAGGGTGGGTGTGAGTGGTCACATCCCAAAGTTATTGGGCACATGGAGGTTGAGTAAATCAACTTGGGGAAGAGTGTGAGTCAAGAAAGGAAATCCAAAGAGAGGAAATTTGTATGGGTTGGGACAACAGTTTTTAGTTAGTCAAGTTTTGTGCATGGGAGGAAAGGGAGAGAAAGAAACATAGCTTGAAGTTGATGCAGCCACTGAGGGTGAATTCTAGATCAAGATGTAGCATAATTGGAGTGAATTGGAGCTGGAGAACTGAAGATCCAGGTTGTCAATCCTGAAGAGTGAACTCCTATATGAGTTTCACTAAAACAACAAGTGTTTATTGTTTGTTTGTTGATAGTTTTCCTAGTAGTAGATTCCCTTGACTTCCCAGCTGAGAGATTCCTAGTTGATTGTTCCAAAGAGACCCTGATAAATGAATGGGTTTCCCGAGGGAATGAGATCGATGAAGGGGTACATTCCTTTGGTTGGAAAGGTCAAGAGGATGAGAGTTGGTGGAAAATTGGGATAGTTGTAGGAGAATATCAGTTGGTTTGAGAGTTTTATGAGCTCTAAGTGGACTGTGAGAGACCACCCTCTTTTGTGGATTTCTAGCTTCAGCTTGGGGGTGACTGGATGTTGAGATTTGGAACAATTAGTCTATGGTTGGGTGGAACGTCCATCCCAACTAGTTGGTTGCACAATTATTTTTTAAAGATAAGTGTTTTATCTTGTTGTTGAGTTATTTACATGTGTTATTGTTGTAAATGAATTTTGTGTAAATGAGAATGATTTATATGTTGTTGTAATGAGTTGTTTAGCCACATTTCATGTTGATTTTTAGTATGTTGTAGATGCATATATTCTATGGCTGTATACAGTAGTTAAATATGTTCAATTTGTAGTTGTAGGCTACAAGAAATCGACTAGAAGAAAAAGAATTAATTTAGTTAGAATTTTTTTTTATGTATATTCCACACTGTAATGCCCCTCAGTTGGGTTGGGGGATGTTACATAACTGAAAAATTATTCCCCTCCCAAAACCGTCTTTCCTCATGAAGATAATCTCCTGGAATATAAGGGAACTGAACGAAAGGACGAAACAAAGAATCCTTCAAAACAACATATTGATAGAGAATCCAAACATACTACTACTACAAGAAACAAAATGTGTAGGAATAGTGGTGGAAAACCTTATTTCCAAAAGTTGGAAAACATGAAATTTTATGTTTACTGACTCCAGAGGAGTTGCAGGGGGACTAGCCATTCTATGGAACCTAGCAATAATTATTATGGAAAACTCCTACTCAACCAGGTGGACACTTCTAGTCTCCTATAGACTGATAGGAACAAACAAAACATGGATGATAACTAATGTGCATGAACCATAAGACCTCTAAGAAAAATAATTTTTTTTGAAGAACATTATCTCTCTTGTCACTCTGGTTGGAACTAGCAATTGGATCTTAGGATGAGATTTCAATCTCTTCAAAACCTTGGAATAAAAAAGGGAGGAATCATACACCTTGAGAAGGAACATGAACTCTTCCAAGTCACTACTGAAGCCCTTCATCTCATTGACCTCAACTTCCGTGAAGGCACCTTCACATGGTCAAATCGAAGATCGGCCTCTCACCAAATTGCTTGCAAATTAGATCGTTTCCTCATTTCTGAGTCACCAATGATGGAAGGACTACCTATAGAATCCAAAATCCTCCATGCCTCTGGATCTGATCACTAGCAAATCCAACTTTGGTTGGACACACTATGTTCACACCAAAAAAAACCTTTCTGCTTTTAAATTTTTTGGCTCACTCACCTAGATTTCCAAGAGAATTCTCTGACCTGGTTTAAAAATGCTAAAGTATCTCATGACACCCTCATGTATAGATTCCAATAGAAATTGAAGAACTTCAAGCAATGTCTCAGAAACTGGAAAAAATGGTATTTGGGAACATCTTTTAGGCACATAAAGAAATGGAACAAAAAATGCAGGAAATCCAAAAGCAAATCATCCTTAGCAGAAGATCTGATCAAATTCAAGTAGAAGAAGCCAATATTCGCAAGAAACTTGATGAATGGTATGCTCAAAAAGAAAAACCATGGCACCAGAAATTCTGAGTGCAATGGCTTCTAGAAGGAGATAAAAATACCAAATTCTTAACCAATCACTGATTCAGAGACGCCACTTCAATAGAATCACCAGATTGGAAAATGATCAAAGCCAATCCATTGTGGACCATGTAGGCATAGACCAATAGATCATTGATTATTACCAAATGCTACTAATAGAACCCTATCCCGATTGATCTCCATCCATTGAAAAAATTATTAGACACATTCCAAACAACATTACTACAGATCAGAACATCGCCCTCCTAAGACCAATCATTATTGAGGAAGTAGATCATGCCATCAAGGAGATTCCTATTGGGAAAGCTCCAGAATTGGATGAATTTACCACCGACTTCTTCCACCACTGTTGTCTAATAATACACAATGAGGTGTGGTAACTAATTGAAGATTCTCACCACTCCAGAGTAATTATTCCTTCCCTCAATGCCACCTTCTTAACTCTTATCCCCGAAGAAGAATGAATCTCCGATCCAAAGCAGTTCAGGCCAATCGCACTATGTAATGTCATCTACAATCTCCTAACAAAGGTGATTTCTCTTTGTCTGAAGCCTATTCTTTTGTTCATTATTTTGAAAGAGAAATCAGGTTATGTTGTAGGTAGAAAGATTCTAGACAGTGTCATCCTCACCCATGAGGTACTACACTCACTCAAATCTTCTCAAGAACCTAGTATGTTATCAAGCTAGAATTTTCAAAAGCCTTTGATACAATCAAGTGGAAGTATATGAGAAAGATTGGATTGGTTCAATCGGATCCTCCAACTAACCTCCACCACCTTCTTCTCCATCCTCATAAATGGCACCCCTTATAAAACTTTCTCTCCCTCTAGAGGCATTAGATAGGGTGACCCACTCTCTCCTTTCCTTTCTGTAATCATGGCAGAAGGTCTCAACAAATACATCAAGGCACACATTGTCAATGGCACTCTACAAGGCCTCACTCCCTCTGGCGTCAACCCACCTCTCTCCAAAAACCAATTCGTGGATGATACCATGATGATGGGGGCCGCTACACCCAGGGAGGCCTCCACCATTCATGAAATCCTCACTGACTTTAGTTCCACCTTTGACATCAACATTAACTATGGTAAATCACAAATATTCTTCTTTAACACCTAGACGCCATCCAGAATGATATTTCCAATATCCTCGGTTACCATCGGAATTCCCTTTCATCCAAATGCTTAGGTGTCCCTATCATAGAAAAATCCTTGCACAACAACTCTTGGGAAAGCCTCATCGACTCTTTAAAAATTCTCCTCATCTCTTAGACCTTTTGCTCCCTTAATCTCGTTGGATGCCTCACTCTTCTAAAATCCGTACTTCAAGCAATCCCTATTGATCTCTTCTCTGCCATGGCAGCCCCTAAGTCCACCCTCAACCTAATTCGATCCATCCAAAGATGCTTCCTTTGGAAAGGTACCCAAGATAGTCGTAAATGGGCTCTAGTGAAATGGGATGAGTTATGGAAACCAAAACAATTAGGAGGGCTTGGTCCGAGATACCCCTACATTCTAAATAATGTAATGGGATCTAAAAGATGGTGGAGGTGGCTCACACATCCAACCAACCTATGGGCTAAACTTTGGTGACATAAATACACCACAGGTACTGATGAAAGAAAAATAATTCAACTTAACAATCCACACCTTGGACCCTCAATGTGGAACACTGCTTGGAATAATCGAACATTAGTCCAGGAGCACACTTTCTAGGAAATAATGAAGAGTAAAACAACACTCTTTTGGTCTGATTCCTGGCAACATATTCCCCCATTGACATCCATGGACATCCTTCAAAATATCTAGCAGAACATGCAACAAAGAGAATATATCACTGTTCATGAGTTTTGGAAGGAGCATTCAAATCACCCCTTTTTGAGAGAATGGAAAATTAGCCATCAAGAACTCGGCCTGCAACCTGATTGTAATCTTATGCCCTGGAAAGAGGAAATGGAAACCAGAAAAATTTTCATCCATGATGCTCCAAACATTCTTTGATGGGGACACACCACAAATAGAGTCTTCTCAATCAAATAATATTACACTCTCAAATCTAGACACCATTGTTCGAATAAAGAGGAAATCTGGAGTAAAATCTGGAGAGCAAACTTATGGCCTAAGGTCAGCACTTTCCTATGGCTTTTGGTCCAAAATAAAATCCTAATGTGGGAGAATTTTCTCAAAAGGGGATTCACCAGACCCTCCATTTTCCCTCTTTGTCAACACCAGGAGGAAACTACAGAGAATCTTCTTAACCAATGTGATTTCAACCTACTGATCTAGGAATAGGTAACCCACTCCATGTACACCTCTAATCAAGATCGAAATAACATAAAAAATACCATCGAAAGATGGAGGAACCGTGCCTTCAACAATCCTATACTCAATCGCATCTGGAAACTCTACCTAGTTTTATTGTTTGGAAATTGTGGAAAGAGAGAAATCGAAGAATCTTCCAGACCATGATCCACTCTATAGAGCATGTCTGGGCCAAAATCCGGGACAACATACAAGAAATAGTTAGAAGTCATCCTTGGACCCATGATAATCTCAAGTGTGATCCCAATGGAAAAATCATTTTCATCAGATGGAATATCAATCCTACCTCCCTCCCTCGCACCAGGCCCATTTTCCCCTCTATGACTGCTAGTCCCACTTCCTGGAGAAAACCACCTGAAGGTTTTCTCAATCTTAATTTTGATGGACCACCTTTAATCCTATTCCTGTGAATGCGAGTAGCCGTCACATCTCTTCTCAGAGATAAGCTACCACCATTCTAGAGAATCTTTCACTCTGTATTTTTATAGTCTTTGTACATTTATTTCATTAATACAAATCATGTATTATTGTATTTCTCTATTTATGGAAATATTTATGTGTATTTCATTGTAATATCTCTGCTTTCATTTCGTTCTAAAAAATAATCTGAATCAGTGGTATTAGAGAAGGTTGCTCTTGAATTTTTTTTAGTGCATGTCCTTGACGAGGTTCGAGTATAGCAAGTTGGGTATCGATCTTGTCTCTCTTGAAGACAATCGCTCTTGCACACCCAAGAAACCCTCCATGGCATAAGAAAATAAAAATGACAGAGCATAAGATTATATTAATCTGTTGCTTGAGCAATCTCTCACATGACATAGGGACAAAATGATGGAGAATTTTTCTCACATCCTTCAACACCTACATATAACAATAGGCGCGTCTTCATCAAGCGGCCACTTTGGAGGCACCTTGCCTTTCAAGGTACAAGTTAATTTTGATATTCCTATATTTGAAGGACATATAGATGCAAATGCCCTGGAAAAATGGTTAAATATGCTAGAAGGTTATTTCTCTGTTCACAATTTCTTCGACAGGGAAAATATCATGTTCACACTCCTTAAGGCTCTCCCCCATGTCAAACATTAGTGGGAAACTTACTAGGAGGAAAGTTCCACATAGGAGTCTGGAATATATGGGGCCAAGCCCACTTGGGATTTTTTTGTGGATGTGGTCAAGGAACAATATTATCCAGTTGGTAATTATGATGTCCAATACATGAGATGGACCACAATGTGACAAGAGAGGGTCCAAACAGTGCTAGAGTTCAAAAATAATTTCTATACCTTGCACATCAAGTTGTGTATCAAATACTTAGAGTGACATCTGGTTCTGAAATACCATGGGGCTCTGCATAGGTACATCCAAACCGAAAAGGATTTCCTAGAAATCTCATCACTAGTAGCTTCCTATTGATTTGATGTCAAAATCAAGCATAAATTTAGGCACTAGAACAAACAGGAGTTCGGGTATGAAAATCCACAACAACCAAAGTATGATAAATACAGCCCTAACAAACAGCCTCCCGAAAACCCGTCCAAGCCACAACAAAAAAAGGGTAACAGAAAGAAGAAGAAGGACACTGGAAAGTGGTGTGATTTCCACAAAATCCCCTAGAAAAACATTGATGAATGTCGCTCAAAAAAATCATTAGTAGCCAAGATCAAAGAAAAAGAGTTGAATCCAGATTCAAAAAATACTAGCAGAAGACAGATCATCGACACAGACCCCAATGCTATTGTCGCGAGCTCAACAATTCAACCAGAAGAACCAACAAATCTTGAAGAGGGGGAGCACCTCTTCCATTCACAGATGTGGGTGAAGGGGACCCCGTTGCATTTCATTGTTGATAGCGGAAGCCAGAAGAAGCTCATATCAGTAGATATCATCAAAGTGTTGGGATTGTCGACAACACCACACCTGCAACCATACAACATCGGGTGGCTTCACCAGGGATGAGATCTCTGTGTCAGCCAATAGTGTCGATTTTCATACAACATCTAGCCCTTCAAGGATAAGGTATTATGTGATGTTGCCTCGCTGGATGTCTGTGATGTTCTTTTGGGCCAACCATATATGTGGAAGTGCCATGTTGTTTATGAGTATCGACCTCGTAGTGTCATTGTTACTCTGGGGGGTCATCTCTACAGAATACCAGAGGTATTTCCAACTATTGTCCCACCTAAACAGTGCCACAATGTAGTATCTCATACGACAAAATTCAGCTTCTTCACAATCTATTCAAAAGGTGCATAAAAGGACACTGCAACCACTGCAACCGTAGTACAAGCACCTTCTATCCAACAGAAACAGATCGAAAAGATTGCATCAAAGCACAACGATTCTTTTTGCACACATTCATCTCATGTAACCAGACTGCTTAAAAAGGTCCAACCCTTCCAGCCACAGGTTCATGACATTGTTCAACAAAATAAGCAACACAACTTCTCTAGCAAGGCAAACAACTCACCAAGATTCAGATTCAACAAACGCTTCCCCCTCTCCTCCGGAAAATCAATGCAATGGATACCATTTATTCCTAAGGAGGGAGGATTGATCCAGGTGGATATCGGTGGCCACCCACCTATTCCACTCACTCGAAAAACAATTTTTCACCTTAACAGTTTTTCAGGTCCCAAACTTTCAGGGCCGTTTTGAGACCCTAAACAATGTTTTTTGGGGATTTGGGGCCCAGGCGATTGCCAGACCTTACTGATGGTGTATAGACCACCCCAAACGAAGATCGTATGCAAAAGTTACGCCCCTAGGAAGTTGACATATCAACTACCCTCATCGGAGCCCGTAAACCTTTTGGCTTTTCATCTTCTGGGGTTAGGGTTTTGGATTTTCCTTATGTTAAAAAGGTCTTTAGAGCCTCATTGTAACAATAATATTCTTGCGAATGCGAGTAGCCGTTACATCTCTTCTCATAGATAATCTACCACCATTCTAGCGAGTCTTTCACTCTATATTTTTACAGTATGTGTACATTTTTTTCATTAATAAAAATCATGTATTACTGTATTTCTTTGTTTCTGGCAATATTTATTTGTATTTCATTGTAATATCTCTTCTTTCATTTCGTTCTAAAAAATAATCTGGATCAACTTTTCAAATAGAATGATATTATATTTTACTTCATGACTTTTCAAATAAAATGAGATTATATTTTACTTCATTGTGTAGGAATTTATGTATATTTTAATTTTTAATAATACAAAATTTTACTGTTAAGTTTTTTAAATTTATTGGTTGGTTTAAAGAATGATTTGAAATTATTTATGATAATGTTTGATTATTTTTAAAATGTTTTTGGATAAAATATTTCGTAATCTTTATAATATTAAAAAAGTAAAGGATGAAAAACATTTTCTTAAAAAATGTCTTTTAAGCATCCACATTAATTTTCATTTTCAAGATATTTATAATAATACCAATTTTTCTAACTTAACATGTTAACTTATAAAAACTATGATGATTTATGAAAGCTCCTTTCTCATCTTTTGGAGTATCTAAATAAAATTTTAAAGAAAATTATTAATTATTCGTCATTTTTAAGCTCAATAAATTAAAATTGGTCTCAATGAACAATGATAGTCACCACCACCACACCCACCACAATAATAATATAATCTAATTTTATGATTATAGTTGAACAAGACTCCAAATTGATATATGAGACCCTCTTGTTTGTGGGAGAAGGGACCCCCTCCATGTAGTGATTTGAGTACTAAAATCTAGGGAGTTATACATACCCTACTTCTCTTTAGATTTGAGCCTTTAACTTCTTAAGAGGAAACACATGTTATTAACCGATAGACATCAATCATTAATATCTTTTAATACAAGCTAAATAAACCTTGATGCTATACTAAATTGCATCAATTTTATTTAATTAAACCATATGATCCATGCACTACATTTATTTAAGCAAGATGACATGAGGACCTTCACATGCATATAACTATAATATGCATATTATAGACTATAATAGAAATATGGTTTATATTAAACATATTATAAAATATTATAATATGTTCCCCCTACGACTTTTCTGCTTAGGAAAGAGACGCTCTATCCACTGAGCTACAGGCGTGAGTAATGAACTTCCCCTTTTGTCATTTGATATGTTATTTTGTCATTTAATATGTTCTCTGTTGGCAATGGTGGAGGAAACGAGAAGACGTGGATCCATTGCGGGAGGCCTTAATTTTACTTTCTTGATGCTCATTCCAAAGGCAAATAATCCAAATTCCTTTGATGACTATCGTCCTATTTCTCTTTGCAATCTTTGCTATAAGGTGATAAGAAAAATTATTGCAAACCATCTAAAGCTTTTATTTTTGAGATATATTTCTATTGAGCAGATGGGTTTTCTTTAATGAAGGTGTATTTAGGATGCCATAGGTACGACTCATGAGAGACTTCATAGTATAAAAAAGAAAAATCTGAAAGCTTTAGTATTAAAACTGGACTTGAGAAAACCCTATGATTGTATTGATTGGGACCATTTAAGATTGATTCTTCTCAAAATTGGTGTAGGGATTCCAATGACAAACCGGATAATGGCCTGTGTTACTTCTCCATCCTTTGCGATGTTAATTAATGGGGAAGTTTTGGCCTTTTTTAGAAGTGGTAGAGGTGTGAGGCAAGGTTGTCCCCTCTCACCATTACTATTCATTTTAGTAATGGAATGTCTCAGCATTTTACTAAAAACTTGCAGGGAGTCTGGGACCATCACTGGTATAAAAGTAACAAGGCTGATCAAAGTCTTACATATCCTATTTGTGGATGATGTAATATTAATGTCTAAAGCGAGCTTAGTCGAATGGAAGGAGATATTCAAAATCATAAATATTTTTTGCAGTGCATCGGGTCTTTCAATCAACCAGACAAAGACTACAGTCTACTATGAAGGCCTGTCAATGGATGATTTATCTCCCTTTAAACTTTTACTCCCCTTTGAGTTCAGTGCGCTCTTGAAGGGGTTCAAATATTTGGGATATTTCCTCAGGACAGGTTCACATAGTTTCTTGGACTGGGAGTGGCTGGTTACTAAATTTACAAATAAAATTAGCTTATGGTGTCACCATTGGATTTCATTGGGAAGAAGATACATCCTGGTAAAGTCGGTGCCTCTCGGTTTATTGGATGTCACTAGAAACCCTACCCAAATTGGTTATTAATAAGATTCAGAAACTGATTTTCAATTTCCTTTGGAGCGGGAACTCTGAAACACAACACTACCATATTTGCAACTGGGAGACTCTATCCTGTCCAAAAAAGAATGGAGGTTGGGGATTGAGAAATATCAATATTTTCAATATTGCTTTGATTTCAAATTCATTATGGAGGGTCCTAAATCAAGATAGTTTATGGCATCAAATCATTAAGGACAAATACCTTAATAATGCTATGCTGATAAGTTGGCTAAAAAGTCAGACACATTTCTTCAGAGCAACATCAAGGATCTGGTCTAGTCTTGCTCGAACCACTCCTATAATCCTTCATTGGTTAAGTTGGTGTTCAGGTGCAGGGGATCAAATCTTAGTTGGGAGAGACATGATTTAAATCTTGGGGATAAGTCTCTTATTCTTCTGGAGACACTTACCTTGTTAAATCAAATGCAAGTCTTAGTATTAGCGCAAGCCTCACTAGCCAAGGACCCGTTAACAATGGCAGAAAAATGGAGAAGCAGTAGTGATTTGGGGCTGACGGGTTTACATTCGGCTGAATGGGAAAGATATACTAGCGATTTAAACAAAGCCGGGGTTACCCTCAGTTCCTCCTCAGAATATGGACTACTGTGGACGGGAGGTAAGTCAACTGGCGAGTTAAATGACTATTCCACTAAATCTTAAGTTAAATCAATTTTACTTAAGATTTAGTGGAATTAGAATATTTCAATTCTAATTTTTGGATTTTTTCTAATTTTTTTGACCAATTTTTTAATCAATTTTAATTTTACTTTAAATCCAATGATTTAATAGAATTGCAATTTTTTTTAAAACATAGATAGATATGTTTTATATTGGAAAGGGCCTGGATTTCTCCAAAAAGAGGCCAGAATTACCGATCTTCCAAATACAGAAATTGTATAAAAAGTTCTTGATATTTATAACGCTAATCTTGCCTGTAAATTATGTTTTGGACTATTACTAATTATACTAAAGTGCCAAGGAAATATGTCTACAAAGGAGCAGAGTAAGTACAAAAATTTTCTAACCATGCAAATTAATGCAAAGGTAAGCTTGTGTCCACCTGATTCTGATTCTGATTCTGAATCTGAATCTCCCTCTTCTAGACTGCATTTGGACTTGAATTTTCTGCTTTTCCTGCTTCTGGACTGTGAGGCGCAATTGGATACTGATATGGATGGAATGCCTCATTTGAGGCGCTGGATTCTGCATAATTAGAGGGTTGATTTGGCTCCTGAACTCCAGGCTGTTGTTGAGAACGGCGAGTAGAGTGAATGAGTGAGGAATTTATATTAACCGTGCGCATTACGAGGGCCATCTCTGCGTTTTGTCATTTCTCCTGAGCTTGGAGATATTGAATCTGCTGCTCGGTCTGCAGTTTGAGTGAGGCAATTTTCTCCTACTGAGTCTGCATTTGATCCTGGAGCTTGCCTATGGAGCATTCTGCACATTGACGGTCTCTCCTGTCTCGACGCCATATGATTACCAGAGGATGAAGGCGGTCAAAGAACCAAAAATGCCAAGGCTTGGAATGGTAACCAACTATGCCACCACCTTTGTAGTTCGAACGTATTCATTTCCAATAGAAAAAGAAAGCCAGAGGTAGAAGATCGTGGATGTATGCCAAAGCCATGATGAAGGTAGAAGGTGGATCACGCGAGTGGCTGGCAGAAGGTGAGGTTAAGACTGTGTACCTTTGAGATCTCCAAGTCGTATGAAGAGAGATGTAGAAGGGGGTTCGAGGTACCAAAGCTTACGTTGGGGACTGACAGGAATGTTCAGTCGATGCGTGAGGTGGGACGTATGAAAGGATGGGTGTTGTTCACAAGGTAGGATGACACGCAGAGGGAGAGGAGGATATGTGCTGGAGTGAAGAGGATGGCCGGGAGGAGGGAGCATGTGCAACAATATTTTCAGAGGGGAAGGCCTAAATGGTGAAAATTGCTTAGGGAATAGAGACATGGCTAATTGTGGAGTTTAGTCCGCGATGGGATTCAACGACGGTGTTTTGAATTCTAAACACATAGTAATAGGAGACTTTGTCTAATTTGTGTTCTAAGTATTTAATTCATAGAAGAGTTATGGATATTTTGGGGTGTGCGGTTTTGAGATATTTACAGATTTCCCTTATGATCAAATCAGATTCGCCAATAACCATGATTATGGTGGATTTATTTTTTAAAATAAGGCGAAGTCTCATGTATGCTGAGAGGAACTCTATATTGTTATTAGTAACTTTCCCTATTTTCCAAAAAAAATTCCAAAATCTTGTTTCCTTTGGAGTTAAAGACAACTCCCTCGCACCTGCTGCCCCTAATAGAATTGTCAATCTAAGGAAGCTTTATTTTTTAAAATAAGGCGAAGTCTCATGTATGCTGAGAGGAACTCTATGTTGTTATTAGTAACTTTCCCTATTTTCCAAAAAAAATTCCAAAATCTTGTTTCCTTTGGAGTTAAAGACAACTCCCTCGCACCTGCTGCCCATAATAGAATTGTCAATTTAAGGAAGCTTTATGTGTCCAATTTTAATGATATGTGATTTTTCCCTATAACTATGGAGGCCATTCTCCCTATCTATGTTCAAAAATTTAAAAGGTTGATTTTCCCTCTAATCCATCCCAGGCTATGCCTTGTGTTATTCTAAAATTTGCTTATAGCATGTTTGTCTTTTCTGGGTTGATTGTTATAACATGTTTTTGTTTTATGGGTTCATTGGTGTTGTCAAGATAGTAGTAATTCCATTTTTGTTTAAATACTTTAAATATTTGAGGACATGACAAATTGTTTAAAAAATAATTAAAAATTCCTTAAACATTAGTTTAACTCGCCATGTTGAAAGTGTAATGACCAAAAAGGCCATAAACTCAAATCTAATTTTATTCTTTATAGTTAAATGTATATGTTAGTTTAACTCGCCATGTTGAAAGAGTAATGACCAAAAAGATCATAAACTCAAATCTACTTGTATTTTTTATAGTTAAATGTATATGTTAGTTTAACTCGTCATGTTGAAAGTGTAATGACCAAAAAGATCATAAACTCAAATCTATTTGTATTCTTCATAGTTAAATGTATATGTTGTTTACTGATAACATTTATCTTAAATACTATTCATGTAATTTAAAAAAAAATATTCACTACTAAATTTATATTAACTAAGAGTTAATATAAATAGAGTAACTTTGATTCAAATTATTTATTAAAATTTAATCACTTTGAGTGAAACTTTATATTAACTAATTACTCAATTAAGATTAAATGGAATAATTAATTATTTATATGGAAAATATTAATTTTAATTCAAATTATTTTATTCAATAGTTAATCATTTTAATTATGAATTAGTTAATCAAACAGAATAGTCAACAATGTATATGAAGAATGAATAAATTATTTTTATTAATGAGTTAATTATTTTTTATTAATTAATTATTCAATTAAAATTAAATGGATTAATCTACCATGTATAAAAGAATTAAGTAATTTTTATTTAAATTCATTTATAAATTATCAATAAATTTGCAATCTTAAAGAATTTTTTTTTTTTTTTTAAAGAAAAAACTTTATATTCCATAAATAAATATGGTCCTTTAGAGGATTTCTCATTTTTCTACATTCATTTCATAACCTAAAAAATAATATTCCTCTCCTCTCCATACTTTAGTTCCATCTCAAAAAGAGTCCTAGGATATCTCCCATCTTTCTAGCTATAGTGGCATTGTATGTTCCATCTTTCCGTGGATACAAAACTAAAGGAGAAATGACATATCCACTAGTAAAAAATGAGAGATAAATGACCAGATGACCAAAACTTTTGGTCACCATAGTTTTTTCAAGGGATAAATGACCAAACTTGAGCATTTTTAAGTGAGCCAACTAAAAACAACCAAGATAAATGATAGATGTGGTCATGGGATAAAATATATGACCAAATAACAAGTATCTAAACTAAAAATGACCACATAAAAATATCATTAAGAATATGAATTGGTCATTTATTTGGCCATTTTTAGTTGTGTCACTCCGACAATGGAAAATTACAATTTTGACAATGAATTTGTACAGTTTACTAAATTTTAAAACTGTAGGTGGATTCAGGTGTAGATGTCACTCGATGGCATATATGGATCAAAATTGATGTAATTTTGACAATGAATTTCATGAACAATATTTTAGTAAATTTTAACACTACATGAGATGGATTTAGAGACCCCTAAGTTGGATAGAAATGAACTATCGACCACTTCCAATTCCTCATCCATTAATTGTGGGATCTTCATACATTCGATAGGCATCCAAGAAGGATGTTGAATATCATATCTTATTTTCATTCTTCATTCCTAAGTGTTTGAAATTCTTGATGTGTTCATGAGACAACACTAATTATAAATACACCTGCAAGTAGGATTACAATCTAAACATTTGTTCTTCGACAAAAGAAATATATAACTTCTTATGGATTCAATTACAATAAATTCAACATATTTGAATATGACACAAGGGTATTTAGACTTTGGAAAGATTCCATCCATCACTCCCCTCATAAAGAATTAATTAAATTCCATCCATCACTCCCCGCATAATTAAAGCATCAACAATTTATCATCATTCCTTCCAAAATTACTAGACAACATGCAAATGGTCTCTTGGGCTTCAAAACAAGTATTAGTGATTTTCTTTTCTTAATTTTTAAGACAATGAACTATCATTATTAACATATGAATATATTATAAATTCATATATAAACAAAACATTAGTATATAAATTCACATATATAAATAAATTAAAAAAAAAATCATTAAAAAATGGTAATAGAATATTGTAAATGAAAAAAAAAATAAAAAAAATGTGATCATTAAACAAAATTAGTAATTTGTTGGTCGCCTAGCATTGTTACAGAGTATGCAACCACGCAAGGGATCGATATTGATGGCCGTGAAACCCAAAACCTATATGGACATGGCTCGATCTACTCCACTACAGAGAGATTTCGCTCGATTGGTGCCAAATTTTTGTGACCATGCAAGGGATTGATGATGGTCGTGAAACCCAAAACCCATATGAATAGGGCTCGATCTACTCCACTACACAAATATTTGGCTCGATTGGCACCAAATTTTTGACTCGATTGGCACCAAATTTTTGACTTGATTGGCGGGAGGAGAGGGCGTTTGGGTTTGAGAGTGGCAATTCTATAACTCATAGCATTTGGAAATTGCGTCTGAGGTTTGGTAAATTCTCTATGTATTTGGATTTGTTGCAATAGTAGAGGTAAAATCACAGGCAAAGGAAAAATAAGCCACTTTCCTTAAATCAATTCATCAAGTGGAAATAATCAATACAAAGGCAAGGGTAAAGGAAGAAGCATGGGAATTATGAATGACAACAAGACCAAATGAAGTTGACCAAGTGATATTGGTTATTTCAAAGTTAAAAGTAAAGGTTCTAAAACCATAAGAATTATGGGATTTGGTTGTTTTCCCTTCTTTCATTATTATAGGTATAATATACTAGTTTATTCTTTACTCATGCCCCTTACCTTGTATAATGTAAGTGTTTGTGTTACTTGACCTTAAAATGATGATAATTAACGATCATTATGTAAGCATAGTAAAATATCCCCCAGTTTCTACTCTATGTCTATGGTTTTGGGTCTTAGGGTCCATCCCACCTATGAACAATTGGGATAAAGTCCTAGTGTATGCCCAATGTTTTGATCCAAGAGCATCCCTTCCTCTTCTAGTTTCATAGCCAATTCAAACCTATTTTACTTCATTGATTCATATCTGTATCTATCTGTTGAGTAAGAACCCCTTGCAATTTCACCCATAAGGTAAGAGAACCTAAAGAAGTAGGAGAGAGATAGTTCTAGGCAGAGCCAATGCCAAAACCAATGACTATGAAAATGATTTAAAATGACCATATGGAAAGGCATAAGTAAATGTATAGGAAAAGGTAGGAATAGCAAGATAAAAGGAAGAAGTAGCATGGTCTATAGGGGAAGGGGTACAAGAAATAAAGACATGAGTAGATAGAATATTCCACAACCATTAAATCCTCGGTGTTCCACCAAGTTTGAGTGCTAATTAGTGGATAAGTTTGAGATTGAACAATACATTATAAGTAAAAAGACATGTGTGGGAATTCCTTTTAGGTATACCTAACAGGGTGAACCACTTGAGTATATTAGAATGCAACTCCTTAACATAAATAGTCCTTGAGTAGAGTTGAAAGTGATAGTTACATAACAGTGTCATAATTGAATGTAGAAAATTGAAGATGAGTCAACGCCCAGTTTTGTCAACGAATGAATACCATGCACATGATGAGAGATTATCCAATGAGAAGAGCTTGGAGAAATATGCATGTCCATGTAATGATTGTCGTTATGGGAAGAGGAGAAAAAGATGAGTGATTTATGAACATATGGTGAAATTTGGTCATAGCCGTATAAGCCCTTTTCTTGAAAGTCATTATCCAGATAGGATACAATTGCAAAGAATGAGAGATGCAGAGGCACCAAACATAAACAAAGATGCAAAAAATGCAGATGAAGAGGCACCAACCTTAGATGAAGGGCTTGAAGTTGATAGAATGTTGAATGAGGTTTCTAGTGATGATTGGAAGAAATTGATGGAGGATGCTTCAAAACCTATGTATGGTACTTGCGAGTTAAGTTAGTTGGCAACAATCCTTTTAATTCTTAATTTGAAAATGGTGTATGGTTGGAAAAATGAGAGTGTTGATGACTTATTGGAATTTCTACGTCAGTTGTTACCACCTGACTCCACATTGCCAATAAAAAGGAGTGCATGTAAAGCGTAAATCACTAAGATAGGATTAGGGTATAAAAACATCCACACATGTGTGAATGGTTGTGTATTATTTCACAAAAATTATGCAAGTGAGACTGCATGTACGAAATGTAAAGAAGTAAGGTATAGACCAGGGTTGAAATAAGATTCTACTCCTAGAAAGGTTTTTCTCCACTTTCCACTAATCCCACGGTTGCTTCGAATTTATAGATGTCAAGACATTGTCGAGCTTGTGCAATGGCATGCCCAAAATAAGAGCACTGATTGGAAACAATCGTCTATGATTGATTCTAATATGTGGATGGAATTTGATAACAAATGGCCCAATTTCTCCCAAGATCCTTGTAATATGAGGTTGGGTTTAGGTCTAGATGGGGTGAACCCATTCTCAGATCAGAGTAATAAATGATCAACTTAGCCAGTGTGTTTGATAAATTATAACTTTCATCCATGGTTAGAAACCAAACCATTTTTCTTGATGTTGTCATTGATTATACTAGGAAAGAAAAGTGTGACTTCATATACAATTGATGTTTATTTAGAGCCATTATTTGATGAGCTAACAAAATTGTGGAAATGAATTAAAACAATTCAAATTTTGAGGGACAATGATTCAAAAGAGTACTTCACTTTAAGAGCTTCTTTATTGTTTATGATACATGATCTTCCTGCATATGGAAAACTGACTAGTCTCAATGTTCATGGATACCATGGATGTTCGGCTTGCATATTTAAGGGTTTTGTGAGGCACTCAAGTAGTTAGCGTAAGTGTATTTATTGTGGACATCGTTCTTACCTTAAAATGGATCATCCATATCATTGAAAAAAGTCACGTTTCAATGGTCAGGAAGAGAATCATGAAGCACCATTGGAAATAACAAGTGATTACATTATTGAGAATGGAGAAAAAAGAATGTAGTTTATTGAAAATGGTGGCATTCCTGGTAGTAAAAATGATCCACTTAATTATAGTGGTGTAAAACGATTGTGCATATTTTATAATACTTTAAGAATATAACCATTAGGCATATTATTGACTTTATGCATACTGAGAAAACATATATTTTTCTATTATAGAAACTCTTTTTGGTGCATATGATATAGTGTCATCATGCCTATACCTTCAAGAACTAAATATTCGTCGAAATATTTGGGTTGAAAAATACGGTGATGGAAAATATAGAAAACCTATTGTTCCTTATGTGTGGACAAAGGAACCATGTGCACAATTATTAATGTTGATGTCTCATACTTTCTTTCCTACTGGATATGCGAGTATTAATATTAGAAGGAAAAATGACAATAATGGCTTAAGAGGCCTGAAGACCCATGACTATCATGTCATAATCAAGGATATTGACCTATTGCGGTCATATGAAGTTTGGAAAAGGGGCCAATATTGGAAATTATAAGGTTGGACCTAATATTGAAGATAATGATTTGCATGTGTTAGATCCTTCAAACTTTGATAATTTGAGGGGAGAGGTTGTTCAAGTCCTTTGCTTATTGGAACAAGAATTTGCACCAAAAGTATTCAATATTTCTATTCATATTCTTATACATCTAGAACATGAACTAGAGCATTGTGGCCCAAGAAGAACTAGATGGATGTATCCTATAGAACGATATATGAAGGTTATGAAAAAGTTTGTTCGTAATAAGGTAAAACTAGAAGGTAGAATGTGTGAGAGATATTCAATGAAGGAGGCCATAGGATTTTGCACAGAATATATGAAGGATTTTAGTAATGTCAATTGACATGTATGGGATGATGATGAAGAAAAAAGAGTTGCAGGTGAAGCATTAGAAGGAAATGGACATCGTTTCAAGCTATCATATGACGAAAAAACTGTGATACATGCCTATGTCCTTCAAAACATATCCTCATTTGATAAGTGGCAGAGGTGAACTATTATTTACATGATAATTTATTTATTTAATTTCATCTAATAGTTAAATTATGATCATTCTTACTATCTTGTATGTTCATATTTATGTAGAAAATCAAAGAAGAGATTCGAACAGGGATATGTCCATCTAGTCGAAAGTGTACACTTCAGGATTTGAATATTGGAGATGGTTATTTTCCAAAATTTGATGTTTGGATTGAAGATGCAATTAATGATACACGACAAGAAGGTAAATATATAACCATCGAGGAAATTAAACTTTCATGACCTCCAAGTATATCAACTACTTCTTTCAGTGGGATGTGGGCCTATGGTAGTCATTTAAGAGTGGAAGAAAAGGACAAAGGAAAGGAAAATTGTGGTTGTATTGTTAGTGTTGAATTTCATCACGACACTGAAAATAAACTTTATGTTGGATTCATACAAGAAATTATTCAAGTTGATTATGGTGAGATTAGTCCCATATTATTAAAATGTAAATGGATCAAACCATTTGCAATACAACATGATCAATATGGATTTGTACGTGTAAATACACATCAAATTTGATCAAAGA
>ML778430.1:512648-525026 GCA_009831015.1 Picea engelmannii
CAACAAAAGGAAAGCAAAGACACATTGTTTCCATCTCGTAGAAGCCTATGCCTTAGTGGATCAAGTCATGGAGATGATGATAACAATACTAATGATCAACTTCCTAATATATCACATGATCATCTCCACGATAGTATTGAAAAAATGGTATATTATGGAGAAGCAGATTGGTGAGAATTTTATTTCAAATTAAAAAAAAGATTTGAAGGCACATCTGAGCAGATTGGTGTAGAGATATCCAGTGCCACACCTAATGTGGCCAATGATGAACAAATTGGGCCTTCATCTTCCATGAAAAAACAACCTTTTGTGTCCACCAGTTTGGCATCAACCAGTCTTAATTTTGAAGATGTATCACCTTTCGTCAAAAGATGAAGAATTAGTCAAGGCTTGTATAGGAGCACAGAAAGGGAAGCCAAAGAAAAAAAATTAAAAGGGAAGAAATCTTATTTGGTTGAGGTAAAAGATGGCATACCTACTAGACTAAATGATTCAAGGTGGGACTCATAGTTGGGCATGATAATAAGGTCTTATTTGGATGTCACCATAGTCAATTTTGTAGATCAAGATCCAAGAAATGTGGATCGAGTGATCCAACAAATGGAAGATGCCTTTGGGATTGTTGGTGGAAGGATTTCCACCAAATATTACAAGCACATAATGAGAAAAATGATTAATAATTTTAGGTACACATGTAGAAAATTAATTTTGGATGGAAAGGATTGGGATTGCGGCTTGAATCCCAAACAATGGGAAGATTTGAAGGAAATTATGTGTGCTTTATGGTTGGAAAATAGTAAAAGTGAAAAGAAATCAAGAGATAATGTGAGTACTCGAAGTATTATAATTTGGGGTGGGTTGCGAGCCAAAGAACACATGTTTGTAAGTATATGTATTTTTTGCTGAATACATTATGCATGGCTTTTTTGTAAGTACATTGTGTTATACATTTTGATTTGTCTATATATCTAACTAATTGTGTGTTGACAATTGTTTGTAGGTTCATGAAGCTAATAGAGAACCAGATGTGGGTGAAATGGATGAATATGTAAAGGCAGACTTAAAAAATTCTAAACATAAACATATGTCAAAAAATCCAATTGGAAAATCATTGCCATCTATTGTAGTCCAGGAAAGCCAAATTGTAACCACATTTGGTGTTGAAAACCATAGTCTAGGTTATAAACATGCAAAGGAATGCATAAGTGGGTTGGAAAAGAGAATGTCAATTATAACTTACTCCCTTGAATATCTTGTTGTTGTAGGTGAAAATAAGGGATTTCAAAGTGACTTAGATGAGGTAAGCTAATTATCGTTCCCCTGCAAACATTTCTTCACTTAAATTTTAAATTTTTTGATGTTTTCGTTCCATTTTCCTTCACTCACAAAGCCTCTTTTTTTTTAAACTGCAATGCCTGTCAATCACAAGAACAAAATATAAATTTGGGTGGTGAAAGAATTCAAAAAGACTCAAAAATGGTTCATGAACATGCAAAGGTATGTACTAAATTAGTAGCAGTTTCTGTGGATATCTGCAATCCCTATAGGATGCTATTATAATGTTATATTTAATTTGTGCATGATGAAATTACATGCATGATAATATAATTCAAGGAAAAACTGCAGTCTCAGAAAGTCAAAAAGACCACAACATTGAAGAGCTTCAACATTTCCGATCAGTTCCAAATACTGTCAGTGTTTCAAATATTTCCTCGGTGAGTACATATAATTTCATTATATCAATAAATATGCATGTTTTTGGAATTTAGTTGTAATAATTTTTTTTCTTATATTTATGTATAATTTTTTTTTTGGCAGTGGCCATCAACTCCAATAGAGCATGAAGTATTCCTGGTAGGTGAGAAAGTGAACATATTAGATCCATGTGACAGTGCTATTTCCGACACTTGATACATTCAGTCACTTATTGTGATCCATGGAGTGCCACTTGGTTCATAAGATGCAAATGTATGTGTCATGAATGTCACAAGTAACATCCCCCTTGCATATGAAGATAAAATTTATGGATATGAACATTTGAAGCATATGGAAAGGAGTTTCATTCGATGGCCAAAGAAGTATTTGAAAAAATCATCGACATAGATGATTTTCATGTTTTTGCTGCAAATCTTGATATAATGTTGATGTTATTGTTGTTGAGACTCGGGAGTTGAGAGACCAAGACCTTTTTTACTTCCTTTCAAACTAATATCAATGCTTAGTTATGTTCCATTTGAGGCATAAAGTGTAATATTTTTGCATATTCTCAACGCAGAAATTTTGGATTCATTGTACAACGTTGTTTGGTGCAAACTTTTGTTTATGTTGAGTACAATAGGTTTAGGTAGATGCTTATATATTTTTAAATTTTAATTTAGTTAGAACCCATGTTAACAATGCTTTGGTACTCTTTGGCTTTCAGTTTTTTGTGAATGTTTCCTACCTTCTCTTGTAATTGAAGAGAAGATTNTGAGTACAATAGGTTTAGGTAGATGCTTATATATTTTTAAATTTTAATTTAGTTAGAACCCATGTTAACAATGCTTTGGTACTCTTTGGCTTTCAGTTTTTTGTGAATGTTTCCTACCTTCTCTTGTAATTGAAGAGAAGATTTTTCATTTGTTCTACATGACTAAGATATTGAATTTTCTCTGAAAATTTGGGGAATGCTTGTTTCGTATTAGACACAAGTTTCTATTTCTAAGAGATGAATATAGGCCATTTAGTATGGAAGTGGTTTTATCCACTTGGAAAATGATCTGTCTATATATGAAGAACTGGGAAAACGCATGTTAACTGGACATTAGTGAGTTGAACTCTACCTATGTAACATGAAGCTCTGAGTTAATTATAAAAATATATTATTATTATTTCATGTTGGAGGTGTTAATTTGTTATGGAGTGATTTTAAGTATCATGTCTCCATGGAAGGAATGCCCCCCTATCAGGAAGCAGTGCTACAAATGTAAATAGAAGACACAGAGTGTGTTTACATTTCATCTGTAACCAATTTGATTTATGTGACAGTATTTCTTTTCCCAACAAGCTTAGTGTGAGTTATTATATAGTTTCCAATAGTGATTAATTGAAGTTCATTGAGTTCATTTGTTAAATCATCTTCTTATTTCATATTTGGCACCATATGATTCAGTAAGCATTGCTCATTGAGTCTTATGGTTTCTGTAAAAATTTATGGACACATAGTTGATGTATGGTGGGAGATTTCCAGGATTATATTTTATTCATGAGACATTAGAGTGCCATTCAACATTCAGAGTTTGGCAAGGAGTAGTTTTTATTTGGAATGTTATGCAAGTGAGATTCTTAGTTATTTTCATGTTTTTATGCTTTCAATATACCCTAGCATATGCCAAATTCAACTTTTTCCCTTGGTTTTCTAATTGCTTGATATCACGATTGTAATTTAAAGTTGAATGACATTTCATACAAAACCTTTCAAGGGATCTAGAGCATGATTTTCCACTGCTAATTCTTGATGTTTTCCTACTCCTTATTCTTCTCCTTTTACATATTTGTCAACAATTGCTTATGTATAAGTAAAACTTTGTAGATGAACTTTTTTTGATGAAAAAAATGTGCCTTGTTTTGCATGCATTGGGAAAGAGACATTGGCTCATATTAAGAAATGGTTTTCTGATCAAAATCTTACACTTCCAAGAGTATTACAGGTAAGATCATCCAATAAATCAAAAGTGGTCATTCACATTTTAAACAATTACAACTTACACAGGATGAAGAGAGAGAATCGGGAAGTGTTAACAAAAAGGTTTAATATCTTACTTAACAACAGTATATAGTGGTGGCTTGGTTCCAATTATATTTTTGTCGAAAACATTTTTTCAGGTGCTACAAGTTTGGAAACGAACTATTGGATGGCATGGGCATGTTCTCCCACACTAGATATGGTTGAATAAAGAAAAGTATCTTGGGATTTTGTGAATCTAATTCATCTCAAATGCACTCATCAAATTACAAAGATCAACCTCAACATTTCTCTACAAGCTGGATTGCACTCTTAAATCCCTACAATCTACATTAAATGGAAGCTCCATACCAGGCTGCAGAGTGTTCTGGAAACCAAGTAACAAGTTGTAGATCTATGAAAAAGGAAGGCATCATGACCGAAATGCATCAATCCAAGTAGTTCATTCATCCTTTGATCACATTTAAAAAATTACATCCACCTCAACAACTGTTTTATACAACCTCAAAAGTGATATGACTACTTTCTCCACAGCTTGGTTAGTCTCCATGGGTAAGTTTGACATGTATTCTCTCCACTCTAGACTTATTCAATTGCTAATTAGAGTGTGGAAAGAATCACATCTCAAGGAAACCACATCTCTATAAACCCATGGATGGGTAATCAATTAAGCTGGGGGGGATAAGAGTCAATCTAGTGCCAACCTCCTATCCCATTTTTGATAATGAATGAAATAAAATTGTTGAAGATCATAACTATACACCCTATTTTTTAAAAATTCCATGATCGAAAGAGAAGGGCTTTTTCCCCCATACACGATGTCACTTCGAAATACATGTTGAGATCCTATCCAAACATGATAAAAATCATTACTTCGCCATCCTAATTCACCTTAAATAAACATCATTTCACCTTACAAATCCTTCGTTTATAACTCACGCCTCATTGTAAATCACATCCCACTTCGAGTTTCTCACCAATGAGGTTAGAGTACAAAGAGTTGGGTTTCGAGCTTGTTTCTCTTGAGGACAAAAGCTATCACACACCCAAGTGACCTCTCATGGCAGGAAAAAAGAAAGATGATGGGATAGGAGATCCTTTCAAACTATTGAATGAGGAATCCCTCACACAACAGAGGAACGAGATGATGGATAGTTTCACACAAATCCTTCAGCGACTACCAACAGGCGACGCGTCTTCTTCGAGCAGAGGCACCGCCCCCTTCAAGGTACAAATAAAATTCGATATTCCTATATTTGAAGGTCGGATAGACACAGATGTTGTAGACAAATGGTTGAATCTACTAGAAGGGTATTTTTCTATCCATAACTTTTTGGATAAAGAAAAGATTACTTTTACGCTCCTCAAAGTCATTCCCCATGTCAAAGATTGGTGGGAAACTTTCTGTGAGAAAAAGGAAACAGAGGAACCCTCATTATTTACAGCCACGACCATCTGGGAATCCTTCAAGGATTTTATTAAGGAACAATACTACCCTATTGGAAGCTATGGCGACCTGTATACCAAATGGACTACACTGCAGTAAGAAAGGGACCAAGTAGTGCCAGATTTCACAAATATACTCCATACCGTGCGCACCAAGATGGGTATCAAAGATTCAGAGAGACATCTGGTGCTCAAGTACCGTGGTGCTCTGCATAGATACATCCAGAAATAAATGGAATTTATGTACATCTCATCCTTGGGTGTGGCCTACCGATATGTCATCAAAATCGAGCAGAAGATCAAACAAAAGGTGCAGAAATTTGGGCCTGGGAACCCCTCACAACAAAAGCTATAAAGGGCGGCACCAACCCATAGAACAAAGGACAAAACAAATATGGATAGTATCAGGAAAACCAGTCCAAGCCGCAAGAAAATAGGGACATTGGATAGACAAAGAAAGATACTGGGAAGTGGTGAGACTTCCATAATATGCCCTGGCATAACATTGTTGACTGCCACTCAAATAAGTCATTGGTGGCCGAAGTGAGAGCCTCTTAATTAGATGCAGATTCTAACTCTAAGCCAGAACTAAAAATGGGAAGATAGATCATTAATTCGAAACCTAGTGCCACCGTTGCTACCACCAAGCTCCAGCCTAGTGAACCAAACAAGCCAAAAGAAGGAGATCACCTCTTCCATTCATAGATGTGGGTAAAAGGAACCCTACTGCACTTCATCGTTGATAGCGGTAGCTAGAAGAACCTCATCTCAGTAGAGGTCATCAAGTGGCTGGACCTGCCAAAAATGCCGCACCCACAACCCTACACCATTGGATGGCTCCGCCAAGGAAGCAATCTCTGCATCAACCAACAGTGCAGACTATCATACGACATCAAGCCCTTCAAAGACGAGGTATTGTGTGATGTTGCTCCTCTCGAAGTTTGTGATGTTCTTTTGGGACAACCTTATTTATGGAAATGTCATGTTGTATATGATTCTAGGCCTCGTAGTGTTATTATTACTTTGAACAGGAAATTGTACAGGATACCCAAGGTAGTCCCACCTAGTGCTATTTCCTTGATCTCTGCTAAGAAATGCAGGAAGGTCATCTCTCAGACGGGGAAGTTTTCCTTCTTCGTGATTCGCTCTCAGAATAAGCGAAAGATCATAGCCGCATCCAGGGTCTCTACAGCTAACCTCTTCACACAATAGAAGCAAGTAGACAAGGTTGTGGAAGAATACTCAGATATATTCTCCTCACCTACCTGGGTACCTTTGCACTGCCAAGTCAAGCACCCCATCGATCTGACCCCCGACGCACCGCTGCCCAATGGGCCAGTCTATTGTTTCTCTCTGTTAGAGAATGAGGAGATCAAGTGACAGATCCAAGAGATGCTCCATAAGGGGCACATCCGTCCCAGCTCATCACCTGAGCCCAATCATTCTCATACAGAATAAAAATGGAACCTGGTGACTCTGCATTTATTACCAGGTTCTGAATAAGATCACAGTCAGAAATCGGTACTCGATTCCCTAAATCAACAACCTCCATGATCAAATCACAAGGGCCAAATACTTCAGTAAGATTGATCTGAAGTCTGGCTACCACTAGGTCCCGATAGAACAAACAAATGTATGGAAGACCACCTTCAAGTCAAAGGAAGGCCTTTTTGAATGGTTGGTCAAGCCCTTTGGTTTGACAAATGCACCAGCCACTTTCATGAGGTTGATGGATGATATCCTACTACCATTCACCAATAGTTTTGTAGTGGTGTATCTTGATGACATTCTCATTTACAACAAGACTTGGGCCAAACACTTGCAGAATATTCAGTAGGTTCTGCACACCCTGCGACAGCACAAGCTATACGCCAACTTGGAAAAATGCTCCTTCGGCATGGACAGGGTCCATTACCTGGGCTACATTATTGATTAGCATGGCGTACATGTGGATCCAACCAAGATCCAAGTCATCTGTGACTGGCAAGCCCCAACCACACTCACCGAGATCTGGAGCTTCTTGGGCCTTGCCAATTTCTACCGCAGGTGCATGTTGGGATTCTCCCATATTGTATGGGCCCTCAGCCAAATAACCAGGGGTGGTGGTAAGGAAAAATTTGCATGGGGGTGGTCCCAAAAACAAGCGTTCGATGATTTGAAGCAGCGCTTATGCTCATCCCCAGTACTTTCACTCCCAGACCTACAACAACCCTTTGAGATCAGAACATATGCTTTTGACTATGCTGTGGGTGTTGTTCTCATTCAACATGACCACCCCATGGCCTATCATAGTGAGACACTATCATATGTTGTCTGTAAGTACCCTACTTATGAAAAAGAAATGTACTCCATTGTGAAAGCCTGCTGCCAGTGGAGACACTACATTCTTGAGAAGATGACAGTCATCCACACTGATCATAAGCCACTGCATTTCATGTAGATACAAGGAAAATTGCAGAATGACTGCCATCAAAGGTGGTCCACATACCTGCAACAATTCCACCTCAACATAAAGTATAAAAGAGGAAGCACCAATCATGTCGTTGATTGCCTCAACAGACCCCCAGTCGGGGCACTCACCACGGTGCTAGACTCTTGCGGCCATGGGACCTTTGGATGGCCCCAACTCTACGAGACAGACCCAGACTTCACCACCACCTACCAAATGTTGGGGGAAAATGCAGTTGTTGATAATTTCCATATTCAGGATGGGTTGTTGTGTTGTCTGGGTCATATCTATGTTCCATCAAGCAAGCGGGCAAAGCTGATTTGCAAAGCCCACTATAGTCAAGTGGCAAGAGACTTCGGTGTCGAAAAGACAATGGCGATGCTATAGAAACATTTCTACTGGACAAAACTTCGACAGGAGGTCAACAAGTATATCAGGTCCTGCACTGCCTACGCGATTGCCAAACCGACCACTAAGAAATAGGGCATGTACACCCCTCTTCCTACTTCTGACAGGCCATTGTAATCCATCTCAATGGACTACATGTCGAGCCTCCCGTCCACCAAGCGGGGAAATGACTGTGTTTTTATGGTTGTTGATTGCTTTTCTAAGATGGAAATTTTGGTTGCCTGGAAGAAGAGCATTACGACAGAGGCCACTGCCAAGATCTTCTTTGAACAAGTCTCGGTACATTTTGGAATCCCAAAAACCATTGTCTCAGATCGGGACAGTTGATTTCTCAGCATATTCTGGTTGAGCCTCTGGTCACTGCTGGACACCAAGATCACTAAATCCATGACCTTCCACCCACAGAAAGATGGAATAAATGAGGTCGTAAACCAAATCATTGTGCATATCCTCTACATGTATAATTCACAACACCCTCTCACATGGGATGAGAGTCTTCCCTATGTCCAACATAGCTACAATCGAGCTTTGCATAGCTCAATCGGCGACAACCCCTTTCAAGTGGGGTTGGGATTCCAACCATTGGGTCCCATAGATGTTTCACTTCCCCTTGTGTTCACCTCGATCGACTCATCCCCTGCTCCAACTGAAGATGACAAAGCCACCTGGTTCATTGAGCAGATCCAAGGTCATGGGAGATAATTCTTTTCAGCTCAACATTCCTCCTTTCCTTGGCCTGCACCCATTGTTCAACGCGGATCTATAAGCAAAACGAAATGAATATAGATTACTAATAGGTGCTTAACAAAAAATAATAGAGATACAATGAAGCTAGTTTTCTATTCAATAATGAAATTAGCTGAAACTGTAAAATGCAATGGAAACAAGCTTGCTGGAATGGTGGCGGCTTATCTCTAAGAAGAGATGTGATGACTGCGCTCATTCACAAGAAGAAGATTACAATGAGGCTCTGAAGTCCTTTTACAATAAACAGGAATGCCAAAAACCCTAGACATCCAAAAACCTAACCCTAGGAGATGAAGCGCCAAAAGTCATGTTGGCCCCATTTGGGTAAGTTAGTACATTAACTTCCCGGGGTTGTAACTTTTGCATACGATCTCTGTTTCAGGTGTATGATAGCCCGTTGGAAAGGTATATTCGAGGAGATTCAATTTGGGGCCTCAATGATGTCGTAGGAAATCATTGAGAATCTCTATCCCGGAAAACCTTCATTTAGGCCCTCAAAATGGCCCCGAAAGTAAAAACAACTAAAAATAGTAAATTGCCAAAATTGCCAAAAAATTGTTTTGAGCTAGTTGGAAGAGGTGGGTGGCCACCAATATCCACCTGGATCACTTCTGAACTAATTTTTAATTCTAGTAAATTTTTAATTAATAAATATGCATGAAATATTCACATGCATGGATCAAAATTCATGCTACCACATAAAAGAAATGAACCATATGTCATGCACCACAATAACCAACAAGCATCATATTATAGATACAAAATTCATAGATAAATAAATATACATCGAAAATAACATATACAGTTAAATGAAACCATAACATAGAGAGCACTTATCTTCAACGAAATGAATCACCAACTGGCTGCAAACCAAGGATGTTCCACCCAACCATAGACACTGTTGTTCCAAGTCTCAAAAACAATGTCACCCCCAAGCCAGGGCTATGATTCCACAAGGACGATTCCAGAGTGTCACTCATATTCCAAAACCAGTCATCACTCAAGCTCTCATAGGATTCTCAGCACACACAACAATCCAAAGTACACCAACTCTCTTCTACCTAGCCTGCACAACCCAAGAGAATGGACCCCCTTCTCTCCCACGCAGTCCATTAGGTTGTCTACCTCCTCCTAGGGATCCAGTGCATCTGGTCAAGAATATCCATGTTGGGACTCTCAGGATTCGTATATGTGAGAAAAACTTAACGCATGCCAATGCATCTCAGACATGCAGGAATTAATTCATGGCTGGAATACACTAGTAGTCATTACTGCCAACCAAACCATGGCTCCTCTCCACAATTCGTTTCTCTCTCCCCAAACAAGATCAAAATGATTGAATAATGAAGAGTGGGTGCAATATTGAATGAAGAGAGAACATAATGGAAGGTGTGAACAATGAGCAATGAGTGAGTGAGTGAATGAGTGAAGACGAAGCCCCCAAACAACCCACATAATGGGTTTATATCCTTACTTGCAAATCAAGAACCACATGGCCTTCCCCAATAAGTTCATGTAACCACTCCTCTCCATTAACACAATTATGGGTAAATAAAATATAAAATAAATACTTATCCCCTCAATCCCCCTCTCTTTTGGAATCATACCCCCCTATAACTCTTGTCTTTGTTTTTCTAGCAGCCAATGATGTATTTGTATTATTAATAATGATCAAAAAATTACATTTCCTAGGTACACTGGCATCTTTTAATTATTTGGGAAATCTGACCTTTCATAGATTAACAAAATACATTATTTAATACAGGGCTCAAAAACTCGGGGTATTACAATCTTAACCAATCTAAACATCAACAACTTTATTTTTAACATTTATTCAAGGATTTATTTAAAAAACAGTAAAGGTTGGGGCAAGGTTGTGGGTAAAGTATATGGAAAGGGTTTCTTTGAAAGAATTCAAAATTGTTGTAAGATTTTACAAAGTAATTTTTTTTCAAGGAATTATAGACTCATTCAACCAGATTACATCACAGTTTAATTATATTTGGCCTTACCTTCTTCTAAAACTATTCTCTAATAGTATTTTATTTCATTTTTTATGAAAATGAATACTAAAAGTTCATAAGTGAAATAGGGTTGTGTTGACATTAAAAATGAAATTATATCGTATTAACATATTATGATGAAGGGTTAATAGATAAGCTAAAATAGATTGCACATGAGCATGTGGCACAATGGAAAAGAAGGAGAACATTTCCACTGTCTGTTTGGGTTCAAATCCCACCAAGGTTTTCTCTGATAGGAAAATAAGGGGGTATTTAAGTGCATTCAAGAACACCTGAGGTGCAAGTATGGGGTACACCCCTCGATTTATATATGGGGTTGGAAAGGTACCAACAATCACACTCTTGATTAAGTGCTTGAGGCTAGGATGACTTGTTCCAAACATTTAGTTAAGTGGCTTTAGATTGGGTGGTTAAGAGAATTATAGGTTGTGACAAAATTTTCAATTACTTTTTAATTAGTTAGCAAGCAACTGAAGAGTTGTACATTTAATTATCAATACGAGGTTGTAACTTACTTACGAATTGTCGTGCACCATATATGCAAGTGGTAGTGTTTTTTTTTCTAAAGAGTTGTAGTACTTTGAATGTCACAAATCAAGGATTCAAGATACTTAATTAAGTCACCAAACTATACTATTTCCTAAATTGTGGAAAAGTAAATGTCACACTTGCAAGACAAAAAAGTCACACTTGTGAAATTGGGATCATAATTGCAAAAACTAAATCACACTTTGCATAAATTAAATCACACTTACGGAAATTGAAATCACACTTGCGAGAATTAAAATCACACTTATGGAAATTTAAATATCACTTGCGGAATTTGAAATCACACTTAAAGAAATTAAAATCACACTTCTAGAAATCAAATCTATACTATGATCTACTGGTGACTTGCTCAAGTATAATGAAGATCGTGTTTTATTGTAACAATTACATTTTTTCACATTCAATGACAATATGATATAACAACAATCCAAAAATGTTGAAGATTAAAGATATCACAAATTGAAAATAAAACAAAATAAAGTACAGTTGCAAGCAGAGTTGTAGCAACGAAGTTGCAACATGAAAGAAATCACAGTAACACGATTTGAAACAATGAGAGTTGCAACAATGTGAGTTCTAATACGATAGGAATTACAACAATCTGAGTTGCAATAACTAGAGTTGTGGTTGTGTCTACGATTTTACACTCATAGAAATCAAGTCAACACTGAATTTCAGTTAAAATTGTAGAACTCTTAACACCGGGAAATTAAATATTATCCACACATGAATTGAAATAAATCAAATTCTAACCACAAATGAATTGCAAGCACTTGTTCTATGAAATTTGGAATTGCACAGAAATGAAACAACTACATAATCAACTAGACATAATTGAAATATTAAATCCTATGCTAATATACATGTAGTACCTGACTAAGGAGGGGGCCCTACCCCTTTATATAAGGAACTATGCTATTAATTAGAGTCATATGGAAATTCAACAAACCATTACACAAGCATGAAGAAGAAATGGAGTTGTATTGTAGAAGTCTGAAAGTTACAATAATAGAATAACACTATCGCTGGAA
>ML778430.1:525610-549950 GCA_009831015.1 Picea engelmannii
GTGAAGATCACGTGTGTGTTGACTTAGTAGGAAAACCAATTCCTCTTTTATCCGTCTACTTGCCTCCTCTCTCCTTCCTATGTGAAGATCATTTCCCAACTGTTGGTTGTAGTGTTGATTGTTGTTGGAGGAATTTGTACTCAGAATAGTAGCAATGATAGACTTAGAGTCATGGAAACATAGAGTATTCTTGGAGTTGTATTTGTTGTCTGAAGTCACAACAATGGAGAGTGTGCTTGGAGTTGCAATAGTTGGATTGTGCCTAGAATTGCAACAACAAAGAGTGCTCCCACAGCTATATCAAATAGGTATTTCAGCCATGATAAGGAGTTGTAGCTACTATATTACTCATGTGTAACAATATTAATACATGAAAATAGCAAGTTCCTTTAATAAGTATGCAATAATAACATAAGAATGGCATATGGGGAAGGATTTGTACCTTAATGATAAGGAAAAATGGATAAGGAAAGTATCAAAAAAGAAGTGATCAATGGAAAATGGTATGGAAAATGTATTAGAAGGGTGTTGAAAGTATGCCAATTTAGGCACCTATCATCTCCCCCAACCCAAAATTGTTGCATGTCCCCATGACACAAACAATCAATTAGAATTAGAGGATTCAGGGTGGCCATGGAGGTCATTGACACCATAGATTAACTTTCCTTCTTCTCCCTTCTTCTCACTAGTGTCCTATTCTATTAGAACTCCTCTATCTTCTATTTTCTCTTGCCTTGTTTCTCTCTGAGTGGCTTCATCAACTAGCATAAAATGTGTATCCTGGAAAACTACTTCCTTTGTTTCTTTGACTTGAGCTATTTCTTGTGAATTGGTGAAGGGTTCCCCTGTAGCAAGAGGACTTACTACAGGGTAACCTAATTTCTCAAGTTCCCTTTGTTCCTCAAGCTCATCTTTGAGAATTTTTAAATTGATCCATAAATTCCATATTTCCATTCTTAACATTCTATTTTTCTTGACCAAAGATGCATAGATGGGAAGGGAGTGTGGGATGCTTACCCATGTTGTAGTAATTTTTTATTCTTGAGTAGCATCCTCTGTTTTTGGTTGTTGTTTCCCTGGTTCCTATGCATTAGTAGGGTAATCTCCATGAGTGTTTCTTGCTATAACCTCTTCTTCTTCCTATACTTCTTTGTGAGAATCCTGTGAATGGGTAGGTCATTCCCCAAGAGTGCCTCCTACTTGTTCTTGTGTAGTAGTAGGGCCATATGGTTCTACTTGTTGCTTCTTTTATGTATTGGCAATTATCTCATCAAGAGTGCCTCTTGTTGATCCAACAAGAGGCATTGGTTCCTGTTTGTCTTCATGAGCATATTTTTCCTCAAATGTGCTTACTTTTGTATCAATGAGAACCTCTAATTCCTCTTCTGTATTTCCATATTGCTCTAGATTCTCTATATGTGACTCTTGAGCCTTGAGATAATGTTCTTGGGGAATTCTCTATGTTGAATCTTGAGGGACTGCAGGAGCCTCTTCTTGTAATTCTTGAGAGTTGGAAGAGTGAACCCGAGGAGTGCTCTTTGTAGGTTCTAGATGAACACCAGGGGTCCTTTTATCCTATTCCTCCTTTTTTGTTGTATCGTCTACCTCATGTGCAACCTATTCTACAAAAGGGATCTTCACTGGCTCTTATGTAGCAGTGAAATCTTGGGCTTCTGGATTGTCATCTTTATATAAATAGGTATCATGGAGGGAAATAATCCCTTATCCTATATTTCCTTGTGTTGTTTCTTGTGTGTTAGCACCGACATATGTATCCATTCCCTCACTGGTTTTCTGATTGGTGTCTTTTGTTGGTTCTTGTGTGACAATGAAGGGTTCCATCTCTGTGATTTCATTTACTTCCAAGTTGTTTTCCTTCATTGGTTTTTGTGTGTTAGTGAAGGGTTTCACTTCTATTTCTTCCTTTATTTCCTAGTCCTCCTTCTAGGCTTTGACTTTCATCTCAACATTTTTCTTCCTCTTACGTTGATTTGCAATTGCATGGTTGGTTCTTCATTTCCTTGGAATGGGGGTTTGCCTAATTTTAAACCCTCAAACTCTCTTTGTAGAGGGTTTGGTGGCGATTACCTCAATATCATCATCATGGTCTTCTTTCACTATATTTGCAGCAAGCTATCCCCTTTTCCTAGTTTTCCTTTGGGATGTCTTTGATGGAGGAGTTGCAGCAATTGGGCTCATTGTATCCTCGGTATTGTTAGTAACCTAGTTGTAACATCCCTGGGAAAGCACAGATTGGGTAATGCTACTATGCAAAATAAGACTTATATAATACATGCATTTTAATGAATTTTAAACACATAATCACAATAATCACTAAATGATCTCTATCATACAGAATCAATAGGAACAATAGTAATTCATATATGCAATAGAATACATGATAATCATTCAAGCATCACAAACATGGATAACATGTAAATTAACAACATAAATAATACTTATCTTTTCAACTGGATTAACATCACCAACTATGTTTAGACCTTCCATGAACCTCCTAGCCTTAGACCACACTGCTCATCACGCTCAACAGTGGTTCACCCCCGAGCTGGGACTAAGCTCCACCCAAGGCAAGGGAATCCTAAACTAGGCTGAGGTTATAGGAAAACTACACAGTGCAACCAGAAGGATTCTCTCTAGGATCCTTCTTACGCCCACTACTCATGAACTCTTAGCCCCCACATGCCTATTCCACCTGAGAATATACACCTTCACTGTCACACAGTCCATCAGTTGCTTCACCTCCCTCTCTGGGTCTTGGCAATAGGCCAGATCAAGAATTCTTAGAGCTTTGTAGCTGGTGCTGGACTCTCTCTGGGAGAAAACCACTTCCCAGCAAACTCTCTCACCTGGAGAGAGTTGCTCACAAGCTTGAAAACCTGCCTCTTATACCAGGGGCCTGTCAACCCGCTTCTTCAACCACTTTCGACTCAGCTCCAGCAGGGTACGGGAGACAACAACAAGAACTAGTCAAAATAACTTAGGAAAAATGAAGGCAGTGACCCAAATGGATAATGTATGAGCTCGGCTCTGAAATTGTGGATAGACTAGGTTCATGGAAAAATCACACAGGTCAGCTTCACAGATCAGGTTTTTACGAGATGCATGTCAATGCAGAGGTCACTCATGGAGGCTCATAGTTAACAATTCCAAAGGTGTGTGAGGGGTAGAGGTTGATCATAGATATCCCATGGAGTTCACAGAGGATTAGGTGGAATGGAAAGCCCACCCCTCAACACAGCTGATGCTTCAGCTTTTAACTGCATGCGCCCAGGTCGAAACTTGTCTTCCTTGAGATGCATGCATTCCCTTTTGCACACCTTCCTTTTCCCATGACTTAGGATAAAAACATAACTTTCACATAGTTTTGGAATCATAATAAATAATTATTCTCAAGGACTTACGCCCCTAAGCTTAGCCCTTCTTTCCAACCTTTCATCCCCCTTTCCCTTACCCAGCTTGTTGAAGCTTAGTCCCCCATCACTCTTTCTTCGCAGTCAATCTGCATGCAACAATGTTTATATTTTATTAATGATATGCATAATTACATATACAAGGTCAGGCTCATTGGCCTTGGCATATGGCTCACTAGCCTAATAAACACATAAGCCTCTCATCTTATAACCACTTGGCTCACCAGCCTAATAAAAACATAATCCTCTCAGCTTATAACCACTCGGCTCACCAGCCTATAAACAAATATACAACTCACTAGGGGTTCAGCCTTGGGGTATTACAATTCCCCTCCCCTTACTTTTGCACTGTCCCTAGTGCAAATTTTACACAACATCAACAAGATTTCCAAAATATTCCAAACTATGCGGGTATTTTTCCCGCATAGCATCTTCATGCTCCCATGTTGTGTCCTCAGGACCGTACCAGGTCCACTGGACCTTTACAAGCCATATGGATCGATTTCGGAGTTGTTTGTTCTTCCGGTCCAATATGCGTACTGGACGCACCTGCAAGACGCCTTCTTGCTCCACCTAGATCACATTCCAATCAATCACATGATTAGGATCAGGTATATATTTCTTAAGTGATGAAACATGAAACACATTATGTACATTCATGGATGCAGGAAATGCAGTCATATAAGCAACTGGTCCAATCCTTTCTAGGATTTCAAATGGCCCACAAAATCTAGTTGCCAACTTGGAGCAGTTTCCCATCTTCAGGGAACTTCTATTAGCTTTCGATTTCAAGAAAACATGGTCACCCACTTTAAACTCTATGTGGGTTCTTTTCTTATCAACATAACATTTTTGTTTGTCTTGGGCAGCCTTCAAATTCTGCTTAATCTTTATCATTTGTTCTTCCATTTCCTTGAGCAACTCTGGCCAAACTACTTCCCTATCAGATGGGTTATCCCAGCTTACTGGGGTATTTCACTTTCTATTTTAAAGTGCTTCAAATGGGCTCATCTTCAGTGATGCTTGATACCCATTGTTGTAGGCAAATTTTACCAAGTGTAGGTAGTCTTCCCATTTATATGGTTTGTCCATCACATACATCTTTAGCATATCTTCTATCACTTGGTTCACCCTCTTAGTCTACCCATCAAACTCAGGATGATAAGCAGTGCTAAAATTCATATTCGTTTCAAACCCTTTGAATAACCCTTTCCAAAATTTTGAGGTAAATTTCGGGTCTCGGTTAGACACAATTGTCTTGGGGACATTGTGCAATCATGTTATTTCCCTCATAAATATATAGACAACATTAGCTACCTTGTAAGTAGTCTTTAATGGAATAAAATGGGCATCTTTTGTAAGCTTGTCCACCACCACCATGATTGAATCATGCTACTTGCCGGTTTTGGGCATCCCTGTGATGAAATCCATTGACACCACTTCCCACTTCTACTTAGGGATGCGAAAAGGCTGCAACAATTCTACAGGGTGCCTGTGCTCAGCTTTAACCTTCTAGCACTCCATACATCTAGTGATGTAATCTGTAATTTATTTCTTCATACCTAGCCAAAAGTAATGGCTCTTGACTACTGCCACAATTTTCTGATATCCAGGGTGTCTAGCATAAGGTACATTATGCATTTCCTTCAAAATCATAAGTTTCAATTCTTGGATATTAGGTACATAAACTTTGTTTTTGTACCAGAGTGTTGCATCAACTCCAAACTTATAATCTTCCGCTCCTTGTAGCGCCTTACCTTGCTGTAGCTTTGCTACCAATTCCATGTATTGCAAGTCTTTAATGTCAGTTTTGTCTTTAATGTTAGTTTCGTTCATGATAATGGTTGTAGCATGTAGTTCATGCACTCTCCTGCTGAGTGCATCAACCACTTTGTTCTCTTTTCCTTTGATATGCTTGATATCAAAGTCATACTCACAAAGGAACTCCAACCATATACTCTTCCTAGCATTTAAGGTTGGCTGATCAAACAAATACTTCAGACTGTTATGGTCTGTCCTCAATTCAATCCTCTTTCCCATGAGGTAATTCCTCCATTTATTTAGAGCATGCACTATGGCTGTCAACTCCAAATCGTGAGTTCCATAGTTCTTCTCATGCTCTTTCAATTTCTTGGACTCATAACATATTACAAATCCATTCTTATCGAGGACTCCTCCCAGTCCTTCTTTGCATGCATCTGTACACACTACAGAATTTTCATTAGGGTATGAAATCCTCAGGATTGGAGCACTGGTTAACAATTGCTTCAATCGCTGGAAGCTTCTCTCACATTCTTTTGTCCATTGAAACTTCTTCTCCTTACTTTACAAAAAAGTGATGGGGTGAGCTATCTTTGAGAATCCTACGATGAACCTTTTTGTAATATCCAGCTAGACCCATAAAGGATCTGACTTCTGTTACATTATTTGGTGTTGACCATTCTCTGATGGCTTCTATCTTCTCAGGATCCATGGCTATCCCATCCTTTGAAATTATATGACCTAAGTAATGGATCTTCTTTTGATAAAACAAGCACTTGCTCAATTTGGCATATAGCAAGTGCTCTCTTAGCACTTGCAACACCATCTTTAGATGATATTTATGCTCTTCCTCTGACTTGGAATACACCAGGATGTCATCCAAAAATACTATGAAAAAATTGTCTAGATAATCCTTGAATACACCATTCATTAGGCACATAAAGATAGTGGGTGCATTCGACCACCCAAATGGAACCACTGTGAATTCATAATGACCATACCTTGTTTTGAAGGTGGTCTTGCTGATGTCTTCATCTTGTATTCTTACCTGGTGATATCCTTATCTAAGGTCTATTTTTGAAAATATCTTAGCGTCCTTCAACTAATCCAAGAGGTCATCGATCCTCGACAGAGGATACTTGTTCTTAATATTCACTTTGTTCAATTGTATGAAATCGATACACAATCTCAATGTTCCATCCTTCTTCTTCACAAACAAGACTGGGGCACCCCAAGGTGACACACTTGGGCATATATACCCCTTATTTAGAATCTCTTCAAGCTGCAATAGTAGTTCTTTCAGCTCTGGCGTACTCATTCTGTAAGGAGCTTTTGATACTGGAGCTGCTCCAGGCATCAAGTTCATAGAGAAGTCAGTATCTCTCTTCGGAGGTAGTCCAGGTAACTCCTGAAATATATACTCAAACTCCTTTAGTATTGCATGATATTCAATATTTGACACCTTGTCCTTAGGTTTTTCCTCCACATGGCCTGCAAATAATTGACAGCCTTTCTTGTAGCACTTCTTCAGCTGCGTGTTGATGGGGCGAAATTGACCTTCCGTCAACTGAGAGAGTGGAACCGGTCCGGGGTTGTCTAATAACCCAAGCCGTTTGGAATGAACCACCCTGACGGGTTTAGAGGCTCCGTTAGCCAATATAAAGTCCTAAAGGAACAAAAGAAAACCTAATCTAAACTAAATAATCTAACTAAAACTAAATAAAACAAACTAAACTAACTAACAATAAATAAAACAAACAAAACTAACTAATAAACTAATCTAAATAAAACTAACTATCAAACAAATTAAACTAAAACTAAACTAAACTACTCTAACTATTCTATATACAATCTACTAATTAATATTATACTAACTCTAATCAACTATCTAATTACTAACTACAATATCACTTATTCACAAAATGTATAATATAAATAATTTACAGATTTAATTAAAACCTGCAAAACTCATGAATATTCTGCCCTAAGACAGCGAGGGATGTTTTTGTTGATTTTTTGATTTTATAAATAAGAAATAAAACTTACTGAAATTAAACAATCTAATATACTAACTACACATATATCTAACTAAACTTATATCTAAACTAAACTAGTGATACTAAACAAACAAATGACTAACTGACCTGGAAACGCTCCAGATTTGTCCTGCATATGATGACTTCGAAGCTGGTCGGAGGAAGGAAACTCGCACCGGATGATCCAAAAGCTTCTCATAAACGATACACTGCAATGCTCTTTGAGTTTGTTTACAGGACAAACATGACATAAAAAATCATAACAATTATAAGATTTATAAATCTCTGCAATAAGGGAAACCTGTTATGCAAAAAATTATACTTAATAATCCAATTAATGATGAAGAGAAACCTGTCATTCACAAACTGAACCAAGTAATTGCTATGTTTTTTAAATACCGGAAGAAATCAGATATGGATTAAAGTGATTAAATCATATCATTTGCACAAGATTAAGATAGCTAAGTAGTCATTAACCAAATACAAATTGATACACCTGAACATGAAACAAAATATTGATATTATGAAAAGCTAAAGCTGTAACAGAACATCAAATTCTGCCTCAGTCTGTATTAAAATTCCATATCCTTGTTCTCCCATGGATGAGGATGAATGTTATTACAAAAATAATAAGTATTTATAAGTATTTCCACGGGGTAAAACCTCCCTGTGGAAGTTAAAACTGTTTACATAATCTGGGAAGATATTCCCAAAATCAACTAAACTAAGAAACTAAAATGAAACCAAAATATTTCAAATATCCTCTAAACTGCTCATCAAATCCAATGCAATTTCGAATTCACCTGAAATGGACCAAAAATAACAAGTTAGAGAGGTATGTATTAGCAAAACAATAAAAATCTAATTCCACAGACTTAGCTACAGAATCATCTGATTCTGTAGCTAGTCTAAAATAATATACAGAATCGGAATTGAAATCAAATCAAATCTTTGAATGAGATTTAATTCAATTATCTTTTAACAACCACTTGAAAACGATTCATTCAATTGGAGCTTGATAAACCATTTGAAATCAAAACAGAATCATAAAATCATTCAACTTTGTTTGCTTAATTACCATAGAATCGGGTCTAAAAGAGTCATATCCAGTGCAACCAATAAAAACAAATCTAATGCATTTGTTATGCCGTTATACCAACAGGAGATATAATCAAATTGAACCGAATTGTTTACAATTCATTGTAACGACATAGCAAACAAGGTGTATCATAGTGCGTAAGAGATACCCGATCACGTTTTTGCAAACTGAGGTAAGCAAGATTGATTACATTCAACGGATCATAATCGAATTTGATAACAAAATTAACACAGTCAATCAAATTGTTTCATAACCACCTGAATCTAACATTTTTGTAATCTTTTGATATCAATTTGAAACGATTATAATTCGACAGGATCATTCCAATCTTTATGACTAAGTTGACACAGAAAATGGTCCGAGCCAGGAATAGATTAATTCAAATTCGATGCGAAAATCAATTTAAAACAAGATCATAACAGGCTTGGTAGAATTCTTAATTCGTTGTGGCCAATTTCGGCAAACAGGGTTGATCAACTTTGATCAAAACGAAATCGTTCTAATTAACGAATCAATCGGTTGAGGTTTATCATAGTTGTCACGAATCGAATCCATTCCATGATTCGGGCACAACTGTACAGTAGTTCATTTCCCAAATTAAAATCGAACAGAGAAATATCTCAGTTTTGAACATCGTAAGAAATAACATATCGTAACAATTAATTTAATCCAATTGTTTGTCAATCGTAGCATATAGATCATAACAAAATCAAATCCGAATATGATTGTGTTTTAAACTGAGTATGAAAAAATTCTTTTTGAAATCGGATACATACCAATCCGTTTGAAGGAAAACAATCAAACAAATTCAAACGAAGATTACTCAAATCCACTCAAAATCTATTGCTTTCTAAACTGGGAATAACCAGATCGTATATAGAATCGAAATTTCTTTTCACTCAAAGCAAAGCTATATATAGAATGTATGCAATATAATAGAGCCATTCAATGATGTGAACAGAGCTGTTAGAAACTGAAATCAAATCGTTATATAAACCTAGATTATTTACAAAAACAAATGATATCAAACATACCTGTGTAGCGACGAGGCTGCTCAATTATGCCAACTTGGAATTCACAACAGCCGTGGCTGATTCCACATTTTTAAACAAGATAGAGACAGTTGTATTTTGTTTTTTTATCCACTGCTTGAAGCTTGGCTTTTTGTCTAGTTAGCACGGCAATCTGGTCTTCCAAAGATTGAATCTTTGACTGAAGTATAGGAACATCAACATAATACCATTCTAACCATGAATTGCACTGATCATAGGGTGACTGTGTAGGCTTAGACAGAGCATGCGAGGGTTTGGGAAAATGATCGAGGGTTTCACAAGACAACTTAATGCCTGGGTAATTAGGGTCATCCTTTAGGCAGGGGGGTAGGTTTGATACAAAGTCATATGAGGGTTCGGCACACAAACCTTGCGAATAGGGGTATTGGCTGGCCAGAAAACACTCGAATTCCGAATCAGAATCCTCACTTAGGGTGATAGGGTTTGAATGAGCAGGGGGTTTTTCCTTGTTTCGTGCCATCCATGAAATCAAACATGCATTCCTTTTACCCTTATCGTTAGCAGTAGTTTTTACCTTAGGTTTCCTGCTCATGGGCTTTTTGATGGCCTCTGTACTCTTAGTTACAGCATCGGGTAGGTCGATAGGAGGGTTGGCCGAGGGTTTAGGTAGTAGGAGGTGTAAGGGCAGAGGTAATTCGGCCTTAGTCTCGGTTACCACAGGTTTATCAACCGGTATAGGGTCAATGTCCTCAAAGCCATTATGGGTGATGAAGGACTTCCAACTGTCACCAAGCAAATTCAACTGATAAACAACAATGAGCTTAATAAGCCCATGATGAAATAAGTTGTTGTCAGCCTTATGTCTCTTAAACTTTTTAGACATCTTATACAAGCTCCGATGAAAATAGAACAGCATGTTTAGAGGGAACCCTATAAAAATCATCAATAGACGTAGGTGATAAAGGAATACAAGACCGTATCTGCCTTCGCAGGTGATGAACTGCTTGATTATCATTAACAAATTATGCCATCGTTGTTTAAGCATAGTCATGGGCATACATCTATCACAGGAGGTGATTTTGCGCGATTGAAACAACAATGTCCATGGCACTTTCTCGACCTTGCAATTCTTAAACCATCACTGTCCAGAAATAGATAACCCCATTGCCGAGATGATGAACTGTTCATCAATCTCTAACTGTACATCGCCTACTTTGGCTCAACAACCATCGAAGGTTGTAGTAAACTGTCGGGCTACACACAGGTTAAAACCCTCAAAACATTTCATGAAGGTAAGCCATCCACTGTCTGCCAAATCTTGGCGGGCATTGTCAAACATCAACAGGGCCTAGTTTCCATTAGGTTCAACTCTCACGACTGGGGCCATGGTGCCGAATGCATGGTAAGGGAAGGGTTTGAATTCACCAACACACACAAGAGCAGAGCTATTCGTTCTAACAGCAATGAACGAGCAAAAAGGGGGTAAGCATAAATGCGCGCATGCGGGGGTGGTGGAGTCTACCATGCATAATATTCATTACCCAAGTACAACCACCAAGTTTCATAGCTATTCACTCCATGATAATAGTTGAGCCATTAAGTCATGCGTACAATCAATGAAATCCAATGTGTATACATGCAAATGTTATGCCACGGTGTTCAAACATTCGACATATAAATCAAAAACCCATAAACCAACTATGCGCCAATGTATACGATCAAAAGTTTAACCAAGGTGCCAAACGATATTCATAATAGTTGACAAGATGAGAGCTATAAAAAGATTAGAAATAAGGATTATATCATATATATAAAGAAAAATTAATCATAAACCTTATGCATTTCATGGAATCAATGATCAGGCAAGTCATAAAAAGTGTAAATCCAAAGGCTCAATGCTTTAAAAACTCAATAAAATCAAGTTATGCAATCAATATAAGAATGTCTAATGAGCATAAAAAAAATCCTTCTTGCCACATAACAATAGTCATAAGGTAAGCGCAGTAGTCATATCGACAAAAAGGTCATGACAACTCAGATAGTGATTGAAATGTGACCTCGAAAGGGGAAGTTTTCATGCTTACAGTCGTGAAAACTTTACGAAGACAAATGTGCAAATGTCGCAAGAAATGAAATTGTCGTCTATTTAAAAAATGCGACGAAAACTTGAAATTCGCAAGACATAGGTGTAGGCAGCTTATGGGATAATAGAAAAATGTGAATTGGCTGCCAACACTGCGTTGCTGAGATTTCTTTGATAGCAACTACCCTTGGGATTCCCTGCACTTTCCTTGGGTTTCCCTCCTCATCCAGGCAAGTAAAAGCCTTGTTACGACAGTCTAAGATGACATGGTGCTGGTCCAACCAATCCATCCCAATTAGACATTCATAAGAACCTAAAGGTAATATGTTCAGTTCAGCCCTTGTGCTCATTCCATGCATGTCCATTGGACAAGACTTAACCAGTTCAACAACCTTTCTCTTGGCTCCAGTAGCCAACTGCACTAACCGATATTTTCCATGATTTCTTATTGGAAATTGCAAAATCTCCACCATCCTAGGGTTTATATAACTATGACTATCCCTTGAATCAATTAAAATAGTAAAGGGATGGTTATTGATCATAACTTCAACTTCAATCATGTGCGACTGATATTCCGCTTGCTTGTTGTCTAGGCCTGCATAGATCCTAGGTATGCTACTTCCCATGTCCTCTATTGTTTCAACTTGCTGAACATTATGGACAGCTCTCACTTTACCATTTTTTTGGGGACAGTCTCTGTACTTGTGGTTTCCCTGACAGCCCCAACATTGAATGGGCATCTGCCTTGGCCTTTGTCCCCCTACGTCAGCCATTCTCGGCTCTTGAAATGATGGATTTCCTTGAGGACTGTTTCTAAAAAAGGGAGGTTTGTTTCCCTTATACCTCTACTCCTTCTTGAACTTCTTCTAGTCATCCCAAGCCTTCCGAAAAGTGGGATTTCCTCTTTTCTGCTCATATAAGCATTTCGCTCTTCGTATCATTTCTTCCATAGTTTTTGGGTCATCATATTGAATCTTGTCCCCAATGGAAGGTGGTATTCCACTAAGATACCTTTGTATTTTGACAGTCTCATCTTTGATGGATGGAACATACTTCAACAACTCCAAAAGCCTTCGTTCGTATTCATCCATGGTCATGTTGCCCATATTGAGTTCAAAGAACTCCTTCATCTTTCAGTCATAATATCTTTTAGTCAAGTATTTCTTTTCAAAATAATTCTTGAAATATTTCCAGGTAACATCCTTCTCTTTAATGTGTTGCACCTGCACCAGTTGATCCCACCACATGGATGCTTTTCCTTTCAGTTGATACATTGCAATTCTCCTTCTGCATGAGAGGAATAATTCTACAGTTGGAAATATTTCATCTTTCCAAGCAACCATGTCTCGACGTCTTCCTCCTTCTAGTGTTCTCCATCAAACATGGGAGGTTTAATTTTGTTCATTTCTCCCTTCAGTTCATACACTCTAGACCTCCTATGTTTTCTAGTAGGAGATGGGTTTGAACTACTATGTGCTTCCTTATTGGAATGTTTCAGGGAGTGACGACGATGTCTACTAACACTCCTAGATCTTAGTTTCTTCTCAGGGGGTCCACGGCTCACTGTTTTTCTTGAATAACTCTCCTTATCAATCTTCTTTTCAATCCTTTCCAGGCTTCGCATAAGCTTTAGGTTGAATTCACCTAGTTTCTCTTTGGATTTCATGAGCTTCCTATTATCTTCTCGGTGAGTCTGGGCATCCTTCTTCAATCGTTCAATGATTTTCATCATGTGACCTTCCTTATCTATCTCTTCTCCATGCCCATTAGAGTTCGATCCTTCAACTCCCAAATGGACATCCATTTCTTTTACTTCAATCTCTGAATTGGAAGTGGTTTGTGCCTCTACCATTTCTTTACATTCAGTGGAAACTCTGTTTGGTTTTGTCACTCATTAAACTCTACAAACACAACGTGCAGACAACCATAATATGTCAAGCCATCATTCCCTAACAAATCCTACATAATTCATAAACAAAACTGATTTAAGAAAACTTTCAATCCCCATTTTCTTTCCGAGCTCTTCCCTACTCTGTAATGTTCGGGAACTAACCCCTTTCTCTCAGTCCCCAACCCATGCGAGCACGGTCCATGACCAAGCGCTATATCACTAAGTGCTACTCAGGACTTCAGCCTTTGGGAGATTTCAAAGCGCCACACAACTATCTCTCGGAGTTCTGATTACTGAACCCACAAAATAGGTGGATCAATGGTCCATGTCTACCCAGCATCCAACGACTGATACCCATAGTGTAATGTCAGAGCTTCAGGACTTCAAAAGTTTGGAGCTTTGAGACTTCAGAAGTTCGGAGCTTCGGGACTTCGGAAGTTCTCACATTTACTTCTTTCCCATCTTTCGAATTCCGAAATTCCAAACTTCTTACCCCGGGTCCATGTGGTACAAAAATCACCAACCCAGGTGGTGGCATGTGGTATGCCTAGGAAGGTCCACGTCACCCTTGGCGATGTCATATAGCCCCACCATGTTCACTTTTCACTTCGGAGCTTTGAGCTTCGGAAGTTCATACATCAGCACATCCCACTTCTTCCAATGGTCGAACTTTCGAATTTATGATTTGCTCTTGTGCTTGATCCAACGGTCAATCACTTTTCCTCTAATCTACGGTGTAGATCTTCACCGTGACTTTGGAGCTTCAGGCTTCGGAAGTTCTTGCATCAGCACATCTCACTTCTCTCGATTATTGAACTCTAAAATCTTGACCTTCCGTGAGATCCAACGATAGGGATTCTCCCCAAATCCATGATGTAGATTTCCTCCAAGACTTCAGAGCTTTGGGATTTGGAATTTTGTGCATCAGTGTATCTCACTTCTACCAATTTCCAAACTCTGAAAGGATTCTAGGATAAACCTCCTGCACCTTCTCCAGATCTGACATTCGTAAATAATTTCCCTTCCTTCCAAAAATATCCTACGGCTCCAACACCTCAAGTGTTGAGCTCTCTCTCTCTCTCTCTCTTTGTGGACAAATACCGCGCAAGTTGTGGTTTTATGCTACCACTACTCCTCCTGAGCTTCGTAACATGGCCAAGTAACGCCTTGGCACTTAGAAACATTTTAAGGTTTGAATTTGATTCCTTCGAACACCATTTCCACTCGCAACCTTGGGTCTAGAGACCACTTATCCAACCCATCCAGGCTCAACGTTGAAACCTTGGCTCTGATACGAAAATGTAACATCCTCGGGAAAGCACAGATCAGGGAATGCTACTATGTGGAATAAGACTTATATAATACATGCATTTTAATGAATTTTAAACACATAATCAGAATAATCATTGAATTAACGCTATCATACAGAATCCATGAGATCAACAATAATTCATATATGCAACGGAATACATGATAATCATTCAAGCATCACAAACATGGATAACATGTAAATTAAGCACATAAATGATACTTATCGTTTCAACTGGAGTAACACCACCAACTACGTGCAAGCCTTCCACAAACCTCCCAGCCTTAGACCACACTCCTCATCATGCTCAATAGTGGGTCACCCCTGAGCTGGGACTAAGCTCCACCCAAGGCAAGGGAATACTAAACTAGGTTGAGGTTACAGGAAAAATGCACAGTGCAACCAAAAGGATTCTCTTCAGGAGCCTTCTTACACCCACTACTCATGGACTCTCATCCCCCACATGCCTATCACACCTAGGAGTATACACCTTCACTGTCACACAGTCCATCGACTGCTTCACCTCCCTCTCTGGGTCTCGACAATAGGTCGTATCAGAAATTCTCAGAGCTACGTAGCAGGTGTTGGAATCTCTCTGGGATAAAACCACTTTCCAACAAACTCTCTCACCTGGAGAGAGAGGATCATAGGCTTGACAACCTAACTCTTCTACCACGGGCCTGTCAACCCGCTTCTTCAGCCACTTTTGACTCAACTCCAGTAGGGTACGGGAGACAACAACAACAATTGGTCAAAACAACTCAAGAAAAATGAAGGCAGCGACCCAAACAGACAAGGTATGAGATCAGCCCTACAATTGCGGATAGACTGGGTTCACAGAAAAATCACACAGGTTGTCTTCACGGATCAGGTTTTCAGGAGATGCGTGTTAATGCAGAGGTCACTTGTGGAGGCTCACGGTTAACGATTCTAGAGGTGCGTGAGGGGTAGAGTTCAATCACAGAGCTCCCATAGAGTTCATGGAGGATGGGGGGAAATGGAAAGCCCACCCCTCAATACAACTGACACTTCATCTTTTAACTGCATGCACCCAGGTTGACACTTTTCTTCCTGGAGTTGTATGCGTTCCCTTTTGCACACCTGTTTTTTCCCAAGACTTAGGATAAAAACATCACTTTAACACAGTTTTGGAATAATAATCAATTATTATTCTCAAGGACTTAAGCCCCTAAGATTAGCCCCTCTTTCCAGCCTTTCATCCCCCTTTACCTTACCCACCTTGTGGAAGCTTAGTCCCCCATCACTCTTTCTTCATGGTCGGACTACACAAAATGATGTTTATATTTTATTAATGATATGCATAATTACATATACAAGGTCAATCTCATTGGCCTTGGCATCTGGCTCACCAGCCTAATAAACACATAAGCCTCTTAGCTTCTAACCACTCATCTCACCAGCCTATAAACTAAATTACAACTCAGTAAGGGTTCGGCCTTGGGGTATTACACTAGTGGAGGAGTTGCAACATTTTGGTTCACTATATCCTCAATATTGTTACATGTCGGAGGAGTTTGATCCGCGACCCCTTTTGGTGAGGGAAGTGCAGGAATTTCCTATTGGGATATCTGAAGTGTAGGCACTTCATTCTCAGTTAGTATAAAAGGTATTCGAACAATTTTTTTCCATGTGCGATCGTCTTTGTGTAATTCAAGTTCCACCAAGAGCCTAATAAGGCCATGGTGTGATATGGCCTCTTTGGAGTTATTTTCCCTTTCAAGGAGCACTATCATCATCTATAGTGTTTGGAACAAGAAGTACGGCATGTTAATTGTCTAGTTGTGTCAGAGATGGTCCAAGAGTCTGATATGTTAAACAAAAATGGTTCCATAGCAACCTTTGCAAGTGAAATATTACTGCAAAAAAATAGCCATGTCTTCCTGGGGGTGTGGCAAAGATCGGCATTCAAATCATGTACCCTTATTTACTAAATCCTATCCATGCTCAAGGAAATCCCTTAGAACTTCATGCTATGAATTTCTTTTGGTATACCATATTTTTTTTGTCCTTGGTAAACCAGTGACTTCTTCTAGTGTCTCTTCAGTGAATTATACCTAGGCACTGACTACTATGGATTGTTTGCCTCTACAATTCAAGATTAATTCTAGAGCTACCTCATCATCATATCCATGTAGGAGTAGCACATATGCCATCCAACTGACTCGTTCTAGAATGTATTTGATATTTTCATAGACCTCAGGTAACAACGATTTAGTAGGCTCCCTACATATCAATGAACCTCCCATGGTTCCTTCTTCCAGCTAATTCTGAGTGCTTGTGTTTTCAAAGGAGATGTGTGTTAATTGGGTGGAAAATTTAAAATTGTAGTGAAAATGGTGATGGGTATGAAGGTTTAGGTTGTGGATATAGCGATGATAGTATAAGGTGGCAGTTATGGAAGAATGATAATAGACACATGCCATAAAAACTATTAATTACAATTTTTTATTGGAACTTGTACCTATCACTTATTACCTCGAGTGGCTATACGACTATGAGGTTGATGGCATTGCAATGGCGAAAGACGAAGTCACATCAACGATGCTAGCCAAAATTGCAGCATCAACATTGTGGGTTATGTTGATCAGAAGTGTAGGAATGACGATGCTCACAAAGTGAAAGATGCAAGTGGAGTCGCAACAATGGTAGTTATGATGACGAGGATGCAACACTGAGAGTTGCAAAAATTAGCGATGCAGCTCGAGAATTGTAGCATCAATGGTGTGGGAGAAAGGTGCGGGTGAAAAAGTGTAATAATGGAATAAAGATACAAACAGAGTTGTAGTGACATGAGTCACAACAATGGAGTTGTAGCAACCAAAATGAGAGGGTTGAGGTTTTGAAGAATGGGGAAAAGATGCGAGTGGAGTGGTAGCATGGGGAATGGGAGGGGAAAGGCTTTAGAAAATAAGTTCCAATAGAGGGAATTGCAGGAACGAAGATTGTGACAACATTGAATTGCAACAATAGGAGTTGCAATAAGGGGAATAGTTGCAAAAAAGGGAGTTTCAACAAAGGGAGTTACAACAATGAAAATTGTAGCAACAGGGAATAGTTGCGGCAAAGGGATTTGCAGCAATAGGAAGTGTAGGAACAGGGGATAGTTGAAGCTAAGGGAGTTGCAACAATATGAATTGTATCAACATGAGTTGCAACAACAGGAGTTGTAGCAACATGAGTTGAAACAACAGGATTTGCAGCAACAAGAGTTGCAACAACCAGAATTGAAACAAGAGGAGTTACAACAACATTTTTCTCCCCTGCATATCCTGAGAAGAAGAATATTATTAGGAAAAAAACAATGATTTTTTGAGAAGGATCATGTCATAACCATCACGAAACTGTGAAGTTCCCTTCTTGTTTTTTTTTTAAATAATAAATGGAAATATCCTATCGGAATTCATTCTTCCCGAATGATTTCCATATCAATATTAGGCCAACCATTTGCAATTTTCCTAAAAAATGATTCCTTGGATAAGGGTCAATGATATAGGTGAAGTTTATGTCCATTAGCCATCCTGAGAATTCTATCTTTATCTATGGTTCATAATTTGATGGCCCCACTGTCATATACTATATCAACCTCATATGGACTAAGTCATCTGGTGTGAAATTTTCCTTTGAATTCCTTGAACCTGGAATCAAATAAAAATTCCCATTCTACAGCTTTGAACTTCTTTTTCTTGATAAATTTATCATTCCATCTGGCCCTTTGATGTTGTATCATTATGGCTTGGTGTAAGGAATCATATTGTAACTTGTCCAACTCATTAATTTGAAGCAATATTTGCTTATGAGCCTCTGATAGGTCTCACCCAAGTTGTATTGTTGTCCCGAGTGTCTATATTTCTATCTCAAGGGATAGGAGTACTCTTTTACCATATTCTAACCCATAAGGCATGCATCTTGTAGTAGTTCTCAAGGTGGTTTTGTAGAATCATAAAGCTTTAGGGAGTCTATCAACCTAATCCTTGAGGTGCACTCTGACAGTTTTAGTGATAATGGCTGCAAGGATCTTATTAGTCTCCTCTACCTATCCATTTTCATGTGGATGATATGGTGCCATTACTCTATGATTGATTTTTTAGTTTTCCATTAGATCTCTGACAAGCTGTGATGTGAACCGAGTTCCTCCATCAATCACTATCTCTTGTGGTATTCCGAACCTTACAAATATCTCTTCATGGAGAAATTCCACTACTTCATGTTCGATTGTTGTCAGAAGTTCTTTTTCCACCATCCATTTTGTAACATAGTCTGTGAAAAAAAGGATGTATGAGTGTCTATGGGAAGATATATTTATTGGTCCCACAAAATCGATGGCCCATTTGTCAAAAGGTTCTAACACCATCTATGGTTGTAGAGACATTTCATCTATTAGTGTGGGTCCACCCATGTGTTGACAACTGTCACACCTCTTCACATATTATTTGGAATCTCTGAAATGTGTGGGCCAATAATACCCTTTATGGAGTGCCTTGTACCTAGTCCTTTTATCTGCAAAATGTCCCCCACATGGCCCATCATGACATTATTTTAGTATCTCGTGGACTTCGTCCTCCCGTACACATATTCTAATATTTATATCAGGCCCAGTGTAGAAGAGGCAACCATCAATTGATCTAGGTGGATATTGGAGGCCACTCACCTTTTCCAAATGGCTCAAAATGATTTTCTTGCAATTTTGGCAATTTACTATTTTTATCAGGTTTTATCTTCTGGGGCCATTTTGGGGGCCCAAATGAAGGGTTTTCAAGATATAGGTTCTCAATGATATCCAAAGGCACGATTGAGCCCCCTAAATGAATCTCCTCGATGATACCTTTCCAACGAGCTATCACACGCCTAAAACGGAGATTGTATGCAAAAGTTACGACGTCGGGAAGTTGATGTACTCACTTACCCAAACGGGGCCCACATGACTTTTTGCGCTTCATCTCCCAGGGTTAGGTTTTTGGATGTCTAGGGTTTTTGGCATTCCTACTTATTGTAAAAAGTCCTTCAGAGCCTCATTGTAATCATCTTCTTGCGAATGCAAGTAGTCGTCACATCTCTTCTCAGAGATAAGCTGCCACCATTCTAGCGAGTCTTCCACTCTATATTTTTACAGTCTCTGTACATTTCTTTCATTAATATAAATCATGTATTATTGTATATCTGTGTTTATGGTTGCATCTCTGATACATTTGTGTTATATTATTGAATATATGCGATATCTCTGTGCATTTCTTTATTATATCTCCGATCTCATTTTATGCCGAAAATAATCCGGATCAGTGGTATCAGAGCAGACTGCTCTTGATCATTTTTTTCAGTGCATGTCCTCGACGAGGTCTGAGTATAGAAAGTTGGGTCTTGAGCTTGTCTCTCTTGAAGACAATCGCTCTCGCACACCCAAGAAGCCCTCAATGGCGGAAGAAAAGAAAAACGACGGAGCAAATGATCCTATCAATCTGTTGCTTGAGCAAGCTCTCACACGACAGAGGGATGAAATGATGGAGAATTTTTCCCACATCCTTCAACGCCTGTCGATAGCATCAGGCGCATCTTCATCAAGCAACCACTTTGGAGGCATCTCGCCTTTCAAGGTAAAAGTTAATTTTGATATTCCTGTATCTGAAGGACAGATAGATGTAGAAGCCCTAGAAAAATGGTTAACTCTGCTGGAATGTTATTTCTCTGTTCACATTTTTTTTGACAAAGAAAAGATCACCTTTGCACTCCTTAAATCTCTCCCTCATGTCAAACATTGGTGGGAAACTTACCGGGAGCAAAGTTCCACAGAGGAGTCTGGAATATATGGGGCTGATCCCACTTGGGTTTTTTTTGTGGATGCAGTAAAAGAACAGTATTACCCTATTGGAAACTATGAGGACCAATACATGAGATGGACCACACTGCAACAAGAGAGGGGCCAAGCAGTTCCATAGTTCACCAATACCTTCCATACCTTGTGCACCAAGCTGGGTATCAAAGACTCCGAGCGACATTTGGTTATGAAATACCATGGGGCTCTACACAGATACATCCAAACTGAAATGGATTTTCTGGACATCTCATCACTCGGTGCTGCTTATCGATATGCTGTTAAAATTGAGCAGAAATTTAAGCACCAGAACAAACAGGAATTTGGGTCTACAAATCCACAACAACCAAAGTATGACAAAGACGGCCCTAACAAGTAGTCTCCCGAAAACCAGTCCAAGACACAAGAAAATAAGGGTCACAGGAAGACAAAGAAGGACACTAGAAAATGGTGCGAGTTCCACAAAAGCCCCTGGCACAAAACCGATGAATGTCACTCAAAATAGTCATTAGTGGCCGATATCAAAGACAAAGAGTCGAACCCTGATTCAGAATCTGATTCTAAAAATAATGGTAAAGGAAAGATCATTGATGCAGACCCCATTGCTATTGTCACGACCACAACAATTCAACCAGAAGAACCAACAGATCCTGAAGAGGGGGAGCACCTTTTTCATTCACAGATGTGGGTGAAGGGGACCCCGCTGCATTTTATTGTTGATAGCGGAAGCCGGAAGAACCTCATCTCAGCAGAGGTCGTCAAACAGTTGGGATAGTCGACAAAACCACACCCGCAACCATACAAGATCGGGTGGCTTCGGCAAGGATGAGATCTCTGTGTCAACCAACAGTGCCGATTGTCATATGGCATCCAACCCTTCAAGGATGAGGTATTATGTGATGTTTCCCCACTGGATGTCTGTGATGTTCTCTTGGGCCAACCATATATGTGGAGACGCCATGCTATTTATGAGTCTCGACCCCGTAGTGTCATTATTACTTTGGGGGGTCATCTCTACAGAATACCAAAGGTAGTTCCAACTACTGTTCCACCTAAAAAGTGTCGCAAGGTAGTATCTCATACTGCAAAATTCAGCTTCTTCACAATCTGTTCAAAAGGAGAACAAAAGGACATTGCAACCACTACAACCTTGCCCCAAGCACCTTCTATCCAACATAAGAAGGTCGATAAGTCTACAACAAAGTGAAAATATTCCTTCTGCACATCATCCTCTCATGTATCTCGACTTGTTGAGTAGCCTCAACCACAACAGGTTGTGACAGATTTCCACAAACTGAGCAATGCGACGTCTCCATCAAGACAAGCAGCTCACCAAGATGAAGATTCAACAAATGCTTTTCCCTCTCTTCCGAGAAATCAATGCAATGGAGACCATTTCTTCCTAAGGAGGGAGGATTGATCCAGGTGGATATCGGTGTCCACCCACCTTTTCCAAATGGCTCAAAACGATTTTCTGGCAATTTTGGAAATTTACTATTTTTAGTGGGTTTTAACTTCTGGGGCCATTTTGAGGGCCCAAATGAAGGTTTTTCTAGATTGACATTCTAAATTATAGCCAAAGGCATTATTGAGCCCCCAAAATGAATCTCCCCGATGATACCTTTCCAACGAGCTATCACACGCCTAAAACGGAGATCGTATGCAAAAGTTACGACCCCGGGAAGTTGATGTACTCACTTACCCAAATGGAGCCCACATGACTTTTGGCGCTTCATCTCCCAGGGTTAGGTTTTTGGATGTCTAGGGTTTTTGGCATTCCTGCTTATTGTAAAAAGGCCTTCAAATCCTCGTTGTAATCATCTTCTTGTGAATGCGAGTAGCCGTCACATCTCTTCTTAGAGATAAGCTGCCACCATTCTAGCGAGTCTTCCACTTTGTATTTTTACAGTCTCTGTACATTTCTTTCATTAATAGAAATCGTGTATTACTGTATATCTGTGTTTATGGTTGCATCTCCGATACATTTCTGTTATATTATTGAATATCTGCGATATCTTTGTGCATTTCTTTATTATATCTCCGATCTCATTTCATGCCGAAAATAATCTAGATCAGTCCATGAAAATATTTTGCTTTTCCTAACTATACTTTGTTGCTCATTGGGAGTCAGATGATACAAAAGTTTTCTTTCATAATTTTTTTTATCAATATCTGCAAACCATGGTGAGTTAGTAGATACTGCAAAGAGATGTTCATCTAGAAATAAATCCTCTACTAGAGGTTCATTTTCATTTAATATTGTTCTAGAAAGAAATTCGACAACTACGTTATTGTTTCCTGGTTTATCTAGAATGGTAATATCAATTTCTTTCCATAAAAGAAACCATCTAGTGACCCTGCCATTGGTGATTGTTTTTTTCATTAAATACTTAATAGAAAGATGATCAATATGAAAGATTACAATATATCCAGTAATGTAATGCCTAAACTTGTTTATTACATGAATAACAACAAGAAAATCTTTCTCGGTTACCTTATAATCCAATTCTATAAGTGAGAGGTTCTTATTGACATAGTAAATTGCATATGGGTCATTTCATTCTAGTTGTCCCAAAATGACTCTGACAGTGGTGTCCGATGTGTCTCTGGAAATGTGGAATGGGAGGGACCAATCAGGCCCTCTTAGAATATGAACTTTGGATACTTTGATTTTCAATTCATCAAGTGCATGTTGGAATGTCGCTTTCCATACAAACTTAGTCTCTTTGTTAAGTAAAGAAAATAATGGGCGAGCACTACGTGAAAAGTTTTCAATGAATCTACAATAATAACCATCATATTCTAGGAAGCTTTGTACCTTCTTTTTCAACGTTAGAGTTGGAAATTCAATATTACCTTTACTATTTCTAGATCGACTTGAAACCTTTTTATAAGATGTGATGTCCTAATACAATGCCATCGGTTGTCATCATCAAACATTTTTTACTACTGACAGAAACATTTGACTCTTTGCACCTTATTAATGTTTTCTCTAGATTAGCTAATGCCTTATTGAATTTGTCCCCATATGTTGTGAAATCGTCCATATATATTTCCACACAATCATGAATGAGATTAGAAAATATAACAATAACAACTCATTGAAAGGTGGCGAGGGCATTGCATAACCCAAATGGTAGAACATGGTAGAAAAATGTCCCCTAAGGACACATGAACATCATTTTTTATTGGTCTTCAGGTGTGATTTGGATCTAGTTATATCCATTAAATCCATCAAGGAAAGAAAAGTGTGTCTTCCCTACTAACATGTTCAAGACTTGGTCGATAAATGGTAATGGGAATTGGTATTTATGCATTGATTTTTTTAGTTCTCTATAGTTTACACAAATTCTCCATTTGTCTCTTTTCTTTGGTATCATAAAAAGAGGGAAGACCCACTGGCTATCAGAAATTGGAATGATGAAGTTAGTTGTGAGCAATTTTTGTAGCTCCTCTTTCACTATGTTCTTCAGTACCGAGTTCATATGACTCTAGGGTTGGAGAATGGGTCTGGATCCTTCCTTATATATGTGATGTGTGCATAGGTCAATATGGATTCCCTTCATGCTGAATTAATCCCAAGAAAATGAATCACTATGCTTTTGCATCATTTTAACCAGTCACTTATTTTATTGTTTGTTTAGTCCTTGGTTGATTTTCAATATTTTCCCTGGGTTGATTTATATGGTTTCTATAAGGGATGCTAAATTTTTTTTTGGTGTGGATTCACATTCTATGGTTGAGATGCTTGTTGAGGCTAAATAAACCTAAGTTTATGGTTGCATAATATGATCAAGGATATGTGTGCTTCATGAGGAAGAGGAGGAGGCTATAAAATCATTGATTTCATCATCCTCTATTTTATCTCTTATGGCTAAGTATTGATATAT
>ML778430.1:550441-567689 GCA_009831015.1 Picea engelmannii
TAATGGAAGAGAATGATTGATGAAAGCAAATGAAAACATGAAATAGGAAACACATAAACTCAAGAGATGAAATATAGGAATCTCTTTCTTTTCTATGAATGATAGTATTTATTAAAAGTTTTATTCTTCACGGGACAAAAGTCATTGCATGGTATCATGTTTCATAATGTTTATGGTAGCCCCAAGTGTTGTTCCTGAGATTGTTCTAGTCTAGGGAACAATGCCAAGGCATCTCGATACAACTTGTAAAATTTCTTATAAAATCGTTTGCCCAAAATTTCAATATGAGATTTTCATAATTAATTACCAGAAATAAAAGAGGCCTCATCTCATTCATTAATTCATTTCAAAATTTAATAGCATGAAAAGCATAATTGAGATAAACAAAATTGAAACAAGAAGCAATCTATCTAGTAAAGAAAAATATTACTTCTTTTTCAATAGAAGAAATAAGAATTAATCTTATCTATGTTACAAAACTTCTTGATAATCTAAAACAAAAAATTCATTTAAATAATAAAGGAACTTAACCAAAATACATGCCATATTTCACTTACAGTAAGAAAGAGGAAGTATGTAGTTAGATTTATTCCTTTAAATGGTTGTTTCAGTGGAGGTTGTACCAATTTGCAACACTTATAACATATATATTAATGGAAGAGAATGATTGATGAAAGCAAATGAAAACATGAAATAGGAAACACATAAACTCAAGAGATGAAATATAGGAATCTCTTTCTTTTCTATGAATGATAGTATTTATTAAAAGTTTTATTCTTCACGGGACAAAAGTCCCCTTTAGAGTCTTTTTGAATAGATATTTATATAGAAGGATCACAACAAAAATTGTTATTCAATTCTATTTTTTGGATTTTCAAATATGATGAGATATTCAAATTATAAAAATGGATTGACTGGATCAGATGATCCCTAGATTTCTTCAAATTCTGGAGCGAAACCTCCTCGTTCTATTCAATGGATGATCCAAATTAAATCCACGATTATCGTGACACAACAACCATTAGATCAACCTGATATGCCATTATGATAATCGATTTCACTTTGATCTATCCCACATTGGCTGGGAAATTTGTTTTACTTGGATTTACATAGAAAAGGATTTCATTATGTACTTAAATAAAAAATTAACGAGCTATGAAAATACATGTGTGCAGTGTTACCTTTTAAGTTGTGGGACCCAAGCTCTATCTCGGTGTATGCACAGCTTCAATAACTATCCCAATGCCTAGTGATCTGACATGACATAACAATGTTGATGTCATTCTGGTCCCATGAACATGTGGTGACCTCTAATTGTTCCATTTTGTTGTTGATGTGGCATAAAGATATTCCCCTGGTCACCCAAATCTAATGTATGTCCTGTGTATTTGGAAAATTCCATGTGTACATGTGGCAGACATTCATTTTATCTCACATATGTTGTGTTGGAAATATGACGCAACAAGCCATGTGTTAATGTTGACATATCTTGACATCGGGACGTTGAGACTTAAAGCACTTGCCAACATCAAAATATCTCGAGGTCCGCAATCCAATGACGATGAGAACCGTTGATCTGGGAGGTAGATCAACGATGTTGAGTCAATGCGCATCACAAATTAGCATGTCGGTTAAAGCATAAGAAAAGGACAGCATATGAGTTACATGGTTTAAAAGTTAGGACACATGGCATGATCTTGTTCACGCAGATACCCACAACCTCAAGATCCTAGCCAGGGGTTCATACATCCATGCATAAGTCTTATCTCTACAAATGGACACGCAACTACTCTATTGGTACATGCTAGTGCTGAGGTTGTAGATAACCCATATATATAGTCGGTTTCGCGTACCCTCGTGGCAGCTGCTAATTAGTCATGTTAGTGCTCCGCTAGCGAGTTATGAGTCTCAGGCTTAGTATTTTTAAATCTTTACATCCAAGATGTCGATGGTATGACATGATGTGGCACCAAGACTTTAAATGAAACCTATGGGACACGTGAAAGGATAAATATTGTTGATCTAGGCACATGCAATGATGAGGGTCGTTGATTATTTCGTCTAGCTCTATATTTAATCTACGATTAACCTGCATGCAAATACATATTAGTATAACATAAAATTATATTATTTATATACAATTAAAACTTATTTGTAATATAAAACTAATATTGCGATCAAACTATTATATTTCTTTTATAATAATACTCTGGATAAAATTAAACTGAATATAAATTATATAAAAGGTAAAACCTAATATATAAACAAAACTTAACACAAAATAAGAAAAAACAATCTAATAAATTAAAATCAAGTAAAAATTTAAACTAAACGAGAAAAATTAAAAAATAAGTTGAAAAATGCCTATTCAACTAAAAATTTTGAAAATTTTAACATATGTTACAACATTAGGCTCCATCTTGGGATTGTGTCTCCCTGTGAGACACTAAAGAACATGTAGGCTAAGTGCCTTTATTATTGGGTAATGGAGCCATTATTCTCTAAATCTAACATAAAACTAAATCCTTTCTTTTATTATAAATCTTATGTAATAAGTGATAAATCTATCAATATGAAAAAAATGATACATGCTTGAATAAATATTTCAAGAAAGGTTGATAAAAATTTTCCTTATTAAAATTTACTAAATAAATTCCTAAAGTAATCAATCTAAATTTAGCTAAAATACTAGATTTCTAACTCATTTTGTCTTAAACTCAAGGCTTCAAAATTATATTTAAATTTATTTTAGATAAACCTAATCAGATCAGGATACATAAATCACTAAGAAATAATTAATAACAAAGTAATAATAAGGATATGTAGAAACAACCTTTACATATATCACATATATTGCTTCATTGCCAGTAGGCATCCACAACCTCGGTGAAGTTATCTGCATACCCCAAATTGAATTTCTTTTAACCACTTCATTTTTCTTTCATTTATTTGAGATGAGGGAAATCATTTCTAAATTTCCTTTCATCATTTCTTTTGGACAAGATGGGGGCAATCATTACTGAATTTCATTTATTTGAGATGAGAGAAATCATTTCTGAATTTCCTTTCATCGTCTCTTTTTGACAAGATGGGGGCAATCATTACTGGATTTCATTTCATCATCTCTTTTAAATTTCATTTAATCACTTTGAAGTGGGGGAAATCAATGTGTTAAGTAACACAAAGGATGATATATGTTTTTGTTATAAGATAAATTAGGATTGCCTACATGTTAAAGAATACTCTGAGATTAATTTTCCCTCAATTCTAACTATACCTTCTCTAATAGGTAGAATTTATTTGTTTTAATTTATGATTAAAAACTTGAGAAAACTCGTCATCTATAGTCTAATATGAAAGCTTAATTTTCAAAAGATTACCCTAAACATAATTTTTCAATTAAAATAAAGAAATGAATAAAAACTTTCACCAATCTTATAAAACAACATGTTTGAGTTTTTAATTCTATTGACTAGATCTATCATTTCTACAAAGGTTCTGAATAAGATAGAAAGGTTTAACTTCATTTATTCAAAACAAACAAACTAAAACTAATTATGAAAAATATCAAAACAAACTTCTAACTGATCACAAAACATAACAAAATTAAATTATCCAACTGTAAATTACTATCAATTTGAATAAATTTATTACCTCGGAAAATAAATAACACTCAATTAGCCATAATTGGGTTGTAATTTAAAAAATGAATTCATAACTCAATAAGGCATTGAAAAATAAAATAAAATAGCTAATGTCAATCCAATTCACACAGATATCTACATTGGAAACATAAAATAAAAATTAACTAATAAATAAAATGCTTTAAATATCGCCCATTAACACAAAATTTCAATATGTCACCATCAATATTTTGAAGAGAGAAAGGATTTATTCCTTCAACTACTACAACTTTATATGGTCCAAAATGTAAGATATCGAAATTTTCATGTCTTCTAAGTTCTTCCCTTTTACTATGCCATCTTAACACGATATCACCAAGAACAAAAAAAAATATATATATATTTCTCTTCTATCAAAAATATTCTTCATTTTGCATTGATACTCCTGAAGATTTTCATTGACTTGCTCTCTAGTTTGTTGAACTTCAATAATTTGGTGATTCTCCTTGTCAAATCATTTGTCTCCTCTCCAACTTCCTTGAGTAATTTCATGATAGGAAAACCAAGATCAATAGGTATAATTGCATCCATACCATAAAATAATTGATAAGAAGTACATTTTAATCTTTTTGTGTTGATTATATTTTCCCAAAGAGCATACTTCAAATGATAATGCCAAGCTTTCTTGTTGTAATTCAGAACCCTTTTAATAATTCTCATTAAACTTTTATTTTAAGATTCTGCTAGTCCATTTCCTTGAGGATAATATGTAGTAGAATGTCCAAGAATTATATTATATTTCCGACAAAAAATAATCATTGCAATAGATTTAAATGCTTGAGCATTATCAATTATGATTTTTCTTGGACAACCAAATCTAGCTAAAATATTTTCTTCAAGGAAATTAATTACAGTGATATCAGTGGCAAATCTAGTAGGACATGCCTCTACCCATTTAGCAAAATAATGTGTTGTAGTTAAAATCCACTTGTGTTGAGCACTATATGAAGGATGAATTTCACCTATGAAGTCAAGACCCCATTGTTGAAATGGTGCTTCAACACTTATTGGAACTAATGGTAAAGAATGTATCTTCTATTTTCCAGCAAAAAAATGACATTATTTTTTTATGAACACAATATATAATAATAAATACATTATAAAATATAAATAATAACAAATAATCAATAGTTAATGATTAATAATGAAGATGCACCTTCATGATGAAAGGTCGTGTCTCTTCATGAAAGGGCACCCCTGCGTGGGTATATAAGGCCCTCATTCTCATTGTAATCCTATATCTCATTTTTATACATTTTACTTAATATAATATTATATTATCCTAAATGGATTATCTTATTCTATCCTACTTAAATTGGATATTCTTATAATTGTCAAACAAGTTTGTTTTCCACAGTGGTATCATAGCCAATTTTATATGACCCCGAACATTGGATGATCTGGATTTTTCCCAACCTCAAAACCACTCATATTTTTTCTAATTTGGTCACTAACCACAACAAGCTTTTGGCCATTAAAGATTCACGAAATTAAAAAAATAAAAAAACTTCCTGCTACCAAGTCCATACGAATAGATTGTACAATAACCATACGTCAAAAACCCAACATCTACAACCATAGTAAAAAGTAAAAATTAAATTAAAAGTATATCTAAGGGGATAAATATGGAATTTAATTGGAATGATAGTCTCATATGATCTGCCCCATGCAAACCATGGATGTAAACTGTAATTAAAGGAAACAATTAAAAATAAAGGATGAAAAAAGAAGGAGCAATTCATATTTATTAGCATAAAAGGGGGGGCGCCACAGATTGGTTTACAACATAAAATGATTGGGTTACAACAGAAAACAATTTCAGATTACAATGTTGTAGAGGGAAATAAAAAGAGGCAATCTTAATAAAAGATTCCACCATTAATTGAATCAGATCGATAGTCATGCAGATCATCCCTGTCATTGTACAAACCTACCACTATTGTTGTACCTTCCTCTGTCGTACGACCCATTAATTGTGGTTGTCTCTAATCATTCATACAGACAACAATAATAAATCATGCATGTTTGTACAAACACATACGTGCAGACGCCTCATCATTTTCCGTATCGTCCATACAATTAATTCATAAAGTTATAGTGACGGTTCTATCAAATTTATAAAAAAATATTTATGAAAGTCAAAGGTGAAGTATCGAACATGAAGGTTATAAAGAAGTGTTAAAAGAAAAGACATTTTTTTTATAAGAAAAGGTTTAAACATCAAAGTATTAAATAAAGTGAAAAGTAACTTTTCATTAAAAGTGAAAAGAAAACAAATTACAAGGGAAATAAAATATTCAAGTTCAAAAAATATATATTTATATAAAATATAAATTATATTTATATAAAATCTAAAATCTAAAAGCACAAAGTACTTCTAAAAAAATATAAAAAGGGGAAATTCATAATTAAGCGAAAGCAAGAGAAGTGCATCTAATCAACGAGTAAATAAGTATAAAAGAAAGATCAATACAAAGTAAAAAGAATATATATATATATATGGTATTAATTATCATAAAATATCAACGAAACAAAATGGATCCCAGTAATAAGGAAAAAGGAAGATTTCCTAAAACTTTTACAAAAATGGTTCAAGCGTTATTTCGAATCAAAGGAACACTTGTAGGGAAGGATATTATCATATTTATTTCTCCTACTCAGGATAATAATTATGTTAGTATTGAGTGTGCTAACCAATTATTGATTCTCGTGTCAAATATTATTGAAACAATAGATTCAATGGGTGAAAAATAATATGACATAAGCAATTTACAACTTAGCATTGGAGACTATACGTTTATATCACAATCCGTCATTAACTCTTTATTTTGTGATGATAGTGACATAGTTCTAGGTTCATCCTGGATGGAAGCACTAGGTTCGTTCATCCTAAACATGAAGAAAAAGTTTTTGACATTTTCATATAAGAAGAAAAATATAACATTACAGGACTCTACATTGGAGTCAGATCCAGTAACGTTAGAAGACTTTAAAGATATCTCTAAGGTAATACTTCAAGAAAATAAAAACTCAATGCAAAATATGCAAAAATAAATTGATAAAATTATCACAGACAAAAACGAAGAAATTTCTCACCTCAAGAATCATAATCAAAACTTGATCACCCAAATTAATAAGTTAAAAGGTGAGAAGAAGTCACAACAAGAATCGTTAAATAAACTTACTAGCAAGAATTCAATGATTGATAAGGAAACAATGATTGACTCCATCGAAATAAAGAAATCATCAGTTGTAAAAATCCAAGTTGCAGAGAAAGGAACAAATGCAAGTCCAATTGAAGTCGGGACAATGTCAGATGTTGGAGTACAAATGATACAATCTCCAAGTGTACTCAATTATAAAGGTTCATGAATTACTAAAGAAAAATCAATGCGTAAAGAAAATCAACAAAACACTACGAGTATGAGAAGGGAAAATCAGGCTACATGAACCCCTTATCGACATCCAAATCACAGGAACAGATATCTTAACCAAATAGAGTATCAATATCATTTAGGATGGAAACAATCGACTTATTTTTTGAAAAATATTGATGCCAACACAAGTAAATCTCATGATATCAGTTCATCGTGGAAGTGCAACGTTCCACAAAAGATTGAATTAGGATGGTTAGATCCTTTTTCAATTCAACAATTTTTCTCAGCACTCATAGGTTCATATTATCTCGTATCATCAACTACGATATCTCCCAAAACAGTGAATGATGCGAAGACATTACAACCCAAAGAAAAAGTCATCAATATGATTTGAGGACAAAGAATTTTTAAGGGGAAGGAAGTGTTATGAACACAATATATAATAGTAAATACACTATAAACTATAAATAATAATAAATAATCAATAGTTAATGATAATAATGAGGAGACACCTTCTTGATGAAATTTCATGTATCTTTATGAAAGGGCACCCTTGCATTGTTGGATTACTGAGAGGGGGGGTGAATCAGTAATGAGCAATTATACCAATTACTAATCCTTTAAACCACAATGTATATTATTTTACTTATTAACACATGTTCATTTGTTCATCATCAATATATTACTATATCATAAGCATTAACATTCATTAGTGCATAATAAACAAAAACAAACACATCCACAAAATGCACAATACAACAATATTTACATGTAAACCCAATGCGAGAGAAAACCACAGAATGATTTTCTTATAAGTCAAGAATTACATTGAAGGAAGCACCAACTTCTAATTCTCCGGCTACAACTGGAAGGAGGCTCTGACCCCTTAGTTTCTCAGGCTACAACCTAAAAGAAAATCCAACTCCCCAATTCTCTGGCTACAACCAGAAGGAGCCTACAACCCCCTATGTTCTTTGGTTGCAACGGGAAGGTGGCTACAACCACCTATCCTTGCCACGTCCAATCACCCTAAAATATAAGTAGAATGATGGAACCACTGTCACACTATCACTGTGAGATATACTGTTGTAAACCTATACCAATCAACCCGCACCAAAAAACTTGTAACAACCTATAATAAACCTGTACTAATAACATGTAAACAACCTATACCAATAACCTGTACCATAAACAAGTGCATCAACCATGCACCAAACATATACAAATAACCTATCCAAACAACCTATCACAACAACATGTCTCATCAATTTTATCAAACAAATCATATCTACTCATCAAGATCAATCACCAACACAAATCTCAACCATATGCACAATATCACCARTATTTGCATCAAACAATGACAACAACTCATAATCATCACCAAGATAAATATGTTCTTATAATAATATACCAAKTCAATTATTSTACATCATCCATAAATGATGTGTCAACAATACTACTAACAAGTGCCTCCAACCATGTACCAAGTATGTACCAATCATGCATCAACTACACATCAACTATGAATCATCAAGATGTACCAACATCATCAAATATACACCTCATGTATGTGCCAACTCATCAACTACTTGTCTCAACCATGTACCCAACATTTACGTCAACCATATACCAAAGGCATACACCAATATAACCATCAAAAATTATCTAACAATTCATCACTCTATCCATAAACCAAATACCATAAACCCTTACATATAATGGTGTGCCACAACCTCACTGTTATGTAGCCTCAAGCTAAACCAACAACTTTAGTAACACATCAAAACCAAAATACCAATATCCATATGTCGAATACCAACAACAAAATACCAACTGTATCCCTCAACAAATCTGACATATGCAACAATATTGAACATCCAATACCATCTCAAGAGCTAAACCCTAGCTCACAAAACATACCTCAAACAATATGTGCCATATCTCTCATAAATACACCCCAACCATGTTGTTGTCGCGGTTCTCCTTCCATGATTATGTTGCCACGATTTTTCTACCGCACTTTTTTTGCCTCAATTTCTCTTTCGCACTTTTTTTGCCCCACTTTTTCTACTGCGATTTTTCTTCCACACTTTTTCTGCCGTGATTTTTCTGTTACACATTTTCTTCCTCAATTTTTTTGCTACACTTTTTTTGCAGCGATATTTCTTCTGCGATTTTTCTACCACACTTTTTCTGCCACACTTTTTTTGCCATGATTTTTCTACCGCACTTTGATCTATCAATAATACATGCCCAAATAACCTTTCACAAAATAGATATTCATTGATATTCAATAGGTTCTAATGGGAGAGCCTTTCTCTCTTATTTATAATTCTATGTAGCTTCCTCAAGGGGTTACCTTCTAACCAACTTAACCCACTTTCCTTCTTTTAGGGCTAGTCAAATTCTAACCACTTTCCACAAATAATAAGTTCTCCACTCCTAGTTGCAAATAAATTTATTAGTTAATTAATTTCTTTTGCAACCACTTTGACTTATCCATAAATAGTAAACTCACCACTTCCTGTTGCAACCACTTTATTATTTAAATTATTTCTCTTTGCAACCAATTTGACTACTTTATTATTTATATAATTTATCTTTACTCACAACTTCTTGTTGCAACTAACTTTTCTATAATTAGTCAATTCATAACTTCTTTTCCCTTAACTAAGTTCTTGTTGCAACCACTTTATTATTTAATTTATTTCTTGGTCAACCACTTTGACTCTTCAATCTTATGATCACAACTCACAACTTCTTGTTGGAACTAATTTGTTTTTAATTATTTTCTTAATGCAACAACTATACCCATGACTAAATCCTAGTTACCATCAATTTGACTAGTACACTTCTTCTAGGAGCTTCTATAATAATTGACTTCTTTGACCTTCTAGGGGCTTCTAGATAACTCATGAGGGTTCTCCAACTTCATATGGCCATTATTCTCTAATCGTGAGGAGTTATGTGGCGTTCCACATATCACCGGAAATGGCATGACATATATTATCCATATAGAATAGTATTGCATGTAAATCCATTGATCTTCATGCCTTTATACCTCAAACAGAATCGGGTCCTTTACCATGCCTTTGTGCTATCGAAATTCACTACCAAACTTCTCCAAGGGTTGACATCAATCACTAAGGGTTGACATCAATCTACAATATCACTCTCCAAGGGTATACATCAATGACATCCAACAGTCCAGACCAACTGTCCATCAACCTAAGCCAACATTCTGACATTCGTGGGTATATAAGGCCCTCATTCTCATTGTAATCCTATATCTCATTTTTATACATTTTTATATATTTTAATCAATATAATATATTCTTATCCTAAATGGATTACCTTATTCTATCATACTTAAATTGGATATTCTTATAATTTTCAAACAAGTTTGTTTGTCACATCTTTACAAGATCTGACTTTTGCATTTACATCAAAAAATAACTTAGGCCAATAATATCCAACCCTTAAGATTTTGTAAGTTGTATCCATCTATGCATGATGACCTCCACAAATTCCTTTATGAAATTCATCTATAATCCTTTTGGTTTCATTTTCAGCGAGACAATTTAGGAGAAAACCTAAAGGATCTTTCCAAAAAAGTTTATCTTGTATAATGCAATATTTAATGGCTTGCAACTTAAGAGTTATAGATTTTGCTGGACTTAAATATGATGGGCATTGAAGTGTTTGTAAATAGACAACAATATATTTACACGAAGGTGAAGAAGAAAATTTCTCATTTACCTTATTTAAAGGTTGTTTTGCATTCATTTGATTCAACTCTGGTATATAATTTTCAGGAGTTGATGAGAAGAGATTAATTCCAAGAACGTTGCAATTAGATTCGGCCAATAATTTTTCTATAACTTGACCTTTAATTAGTTTAGTGGGATTTATTTCAAGATCATATTCTTGAATCTTGGCCAACCATTTACCTCTTCTTCCATCACTATCTGGTTGACTTAGAATTTCTTTTGTGGTGTTATTCAAAACATATGGAATTATTTTGGAGTGTAAAATATAAGTTCTAAACTTTTTTAAATATTTAACCATTGCATAAGCTTGTTTTTTCTAAAATATTATATTTCAATTATGAATCCCTTGGAATTTTAATGAAAAAGGAAATTGGTTGTTCAAAATTCTCATCATTGTTTTGTAAAAGAACAACTATAGTATTTTTAAAGGCAAAGGAAAATACAAGAAATTCCTTTGAATAGTTAGGGCTTACCAAAACTGGTACCTCTCCTAATGCTTTCTTGATTTGTTGAAATGAAGATTTTTCCTTTGCATTCCACTTTACTTTACTGCATTTCTTTAGCATAATTGTCAATTGTTTTACAATTTCTACAAAATTAGGAATAAATCTCCTCAAAAAAATTATCTTACCTAAAAATGATTGAATTTAATTTTTTATTTCGAGGTAAGCTTATGTCTTCAATTTCTTTGAATTTTTTTGGATCAATTTTGATCCCTTCCTTTGAAACAATATGACCAAGTAGCTTGCCTTCCTATATTGCAAAATGATATTTTTTAGAATTTAACGATAAACTATATTTTTTTCATAAAGTTTGTTTCAAATGTGTTAAAGGATTTTCATCAGAATTAGAAAATACATTTAAATCATCTAATTATATTGCAACAAACTTATCTTTTCACCAATGAATGATAAATCCATAGCTCTTTGCAAGGTAGATCCTACATTCACCAAAGCAAAGGAAATTTTTTCATACATGAAAGTCTCAAATGACATAGTGAAAGAAGTATTTTCCCTATCATCTTCATGAACTGCAATCTACTTATACCCTGAAAATCCATCAATCATTGAAATTAGGTTGGCTCCCACAACTCTCTGTAAAATATGATCCATTTTTGGAAGTGGATAATTGTGTTTTAAAGATGATTGATTCATATTCCTAAAGTCAACATAAAGTCTTATTTCCTCATTCATTTTCCTAACTGGGATTAAATTGACCACCCAGACTGAATATCTAACATCCACTATAATTTTTGCATCCAATAATTTCTTAAGTTCTTTCCCAATCACTAGGAGTAAGATGAGATTTACTTGACTAAGTTTTTGTTTAAAAGGTTTTGAACTAGGTTTTAAATGAATTTTATGTTGTATAATGCCAGTGTCATAAGTTTTAAGATCTTGATACGACCAAGCATAACCTTCTACATACTCCTTGAATAATTCCAAATATTTTTTTTTATATTCAATAAGAAAGTATTTTGAAAGTTGTATGCATTTAGGATTTTTTTCTGTACCAATATTAAAATATCCCACTTCATCTAATTATGGTTGTATAGAGGATTTTATAGTAAGATCATTCTGATAAAAAATCCTTTCTAAAGGTACCAAACACTTAGGAATTTGATTATTTTTTAATATTAACATTTTATTATTTGTAATCATATTTTGAAATTGTTCTTTTGTTTGATTTTCATTTTGTAACCAGTACTTGTCATTTTGATCTTCTTGATCGATGTGCATTGCAGATAGTTCTTCTATCATTTCCAAAAATTGTTTTATTTGTTGATCATCCTGAAAAACCTGCCAATATTTAACATTGTTAGGAATAGAAGGTCTATGTTTTAACTCTATTTCATATTTCAATTTTGGAACACTAGGTGGTCTAAAGCTACTAGTTGCAACTGCCAAGGAATCTACTTCTTGATGATGAATTCTTGGTATGGAATGAATATTAAAGGATATAAATAAGTTTTCATTTAGATCACATACACAATTTCTATAATCTCTCATCCTAGGATGTTTTGCTTGATAAATTTGTTTAACCTATTTGGCGAACAATTCAACATCACCATAAACTACCGAATGTTTAGTTTTCATTTTTCTTTCTATTTCCAAATCTAAAACCAAAGCTTCATATTCACAAACATTATTTGTAAAATTAGTCTCAAACTACAACTTGAAAGAAAATGAAATAGTTTTATTACCTGAAGGTGAAACAAAAAAGACACGAGCTCCAAATCCTTCCCAAGAGGAAGCTCCATCAAAGTATATTTTCCATAATCCTTCTTCAATATCATTATCTGAATAAAATAAATTTACATTCTTTGTACACATTTCAGATTCAATATTTACAGAAAAAATACAAGATCCCAAGTCTTGATCTTCACAATAAATAGGATAATTTTTGGGATCTTTTGGATTACTAACCGTGTATGCCAATTTTGTTTCTCTATACAATATTCTAAATTATCCTCCAAAAATTGGGATAGTGGTATAAGTCATGTCTAATTGTAACGATCCAACCAATTTCACACACCATGATCTTCATAATAAGATACCATAATTAGGAGGTACATCAGAAACAACTACATCCATCATTATACTTTTTAATGGAACTTGTGCAAGATTGACTACCAGGTCTTTAATCATTCCTAAACATTTGAATTTCCTAGAATCAATTGAATAAAGATCTTGGTAAGGTCTATTTATTTCCAATCCTAATTTTTCCATAATTGATTTTGGAATAAGGCTGTGAGATGCCCCTATCAAGCATACAATTGTGTAACAAATGATCATGAACAATCAGAGTGACATAAAATGGTGTTGTTGTATCTCATATTTCTTCAATATTGTAACATCTCACTCTTGCGTGCAGTAAAAGGACTTATTCTTTGAGGACACTTGTGTGCAAGTGATCCGAGTCATTATACTATTGGCTGTTTTGATTATGATTATGAGACATTGTGGATTTGATGATATGTTATTTTTGTTGAGTTTACATTCGATAGGTGCTATTGAATGGGTTATCCTGAGTGTGCAGGACTCTATACATTGAGTATGTTGAGGCATCGAGGAAACTCCTGGGACTCAGGATCGAGTCATGGAGTGGATTGTTAGGGTTTGAATGTTGTTGATGTGACATATGTACATATGATTAGATATTATGATGTTGATTGTTGTTTCTGACATGATTCGTTGATGAATGCAGGCTCACGATATCTTTCTGACCAGACTCACATTTGGAGTAAAATGGTCACACATGACAACTAGAGACATTGAGGGAGAGGTGTGGCAGCAACCCTGCCACAGCCTACTATAACTCTCGCTATGGCTCGAACTGTAGGTTAACGATTACCTACTTTGAGAAGACCCGCGATGTCATGAGGGAAGACTATGATAGTCTCTGACAATGATTCTAAGGGGTGTGCAATAAGGCAGGGTCCTTATTCCTTAGAGACCCTTAGTCTCCCAGAAGATCACCTGACGGAGTATTGACTCCAGGGGTTTGACGTCTACCAAATTCAGTCAAGAGGCGAGTGGCACCCTTGGAGCATGTAGTGCGTCTTGAATGGCACATCGCACAAATAAAACAGAAAGAGGCAAGTGGCACCCTTGGAGCACATAGTGCGTCTTGAATGGCACGTTGCGATTTTAATTATAAGTTAATAAACCTATTGCCTAGAAAACTATGCCTCCTTAGGACCTAGTTGGCCTTAAATGAATGATGTGATAAGTAAAATTTAATAACTAATTTTCCCTTAAGAACTGTCGCCAAGCCTAGTGAAATGAAAACCTAGGTATGAGTAGAACCTTAGAAAAAAAAAAACCCAATTAGACATATAACAGGAAGGGGGTAAAGAAAACTCAAGCATTAATAATTAAAGTGGAAATTTTAATAAAGGTTTAATTAATAAAAGGGGTACTTGGTTGTTTTTGTTTTAAACCTTCTAATTCTGAACTTAGTTTTAAAAAGGGGGAAACCGAAGAAAAAGGGAGACTTAAAGAAAAGGGGGAAACCTAAGGAAAAGGGGAAACTTGAAGAAAAGGGGAAACTTGAAGAAAAGGGGAAACTTAAAGAAAAAGGGGAATGTCTAACTTAGTAAGAAATCTAGCCTTTGGAACTTTCTATTTATGAACTCAACTAGGAATTAATTAAGGTGTAAGTCATTTAAGAATTGTAAGGGAATAATGGGACAATGAGGAGAATTTTTACGAACGCTTTTGAGTGGTGAGGGAAATAGGAATATTTAATTAATTAATAAATTGATTTTCTGGTGCAACAAGGGGATCGAGCGACATGTGTATAAGGGAGGTTTTTCCTAATTAAATAAATGAAAAAGGAATCTAATGAGGGTTTGGGAAACTAATGGCTAAGAAACTCTATAAAAAGGATGGCGGAGGAGGAGTATGGATCAGATTTGGCTTGCGTAACATTACGCTGTTGAAATTTCATCTTGACTAAACTCTCTCTTATGGGAGTTGGGATACCCAGCTCGGATAACGGGTGGTAGCTCAACCTTGAAAGGTGAGTTGGGTGCTAGAATTATCTGGTATCATGTGTGTGTGGCCCCTTTGTGGTTCGAAGGGTTCAGGGGGGAGAAGAGTACCCCTAGCGTTGGATGGGAGGTACCAATGAGGTCTCATCGGTCAACAAGCGAGATATGGATGAAGCAAACACGTGGTAGGACATCTTCACCTCGTCGTCGTCAGTAAAGGAACTCCTGTTAAAGTTGTTACATGCAATAAAATTTAATTTACACTTGTTTATTTTACTATATTCGGATGACGATTTCATTGCCATGATCTTTCCTTGCACATGTATTTATATGGTAATTGTAATCCCCCTGTCACTTGATTCATCCTATAAGAAACCTTGCTGTCCACGATATCTTTTATTTATGAGTTACTGTCTAATTGCACATGGCTAGAATGAGCCCCAGACTCAAAACCTTGCCTACGCTTTTGTATCTTCTACATGCATTTTCTTTATTCCTTGATTTCATTTTTTTTTCATAATTGTTCTCCACGGAAAAGGTCTAGATCAAGATTTTTGTTTTCATCTTTTGTTCCTTTATCCTTTAAGTTATTAGTCTGTGCCTGAGCAGTCAGCCAGGAGCCGAATCAACTGTCTTTCACTCTGGTGTTAAATATTTAGATTCAAATGCCCTGATTTCCTATGCATGGATAATAAGTGTAGGATCATTCCTCTGCCCAGCAAGGAATTCTCTCCTGGGTGTTTATTCCCTCATCCTCTGCGATTATTGTGTTTTTACGCTCTGCAAATTTGTTTTTAATTTGCCAGAAATTCATGTTAATTTGAATGTGTAAACACGATTAATGTTGTTTTTACTCTCTATAAATTCGTTTTTTATTGCCCAACAATTCGTTTTCTTGTACAACAAAATTTTTTCTTCATTACTCTACATTTATTGTGTTATTACTGTCTCTTGTTTCCTTTCGAATCTCTAAACTCCTTCACTTTTGAAGTCTTTGCTAGTTCTGACTGTTATTTTTCACCGTTGATTAATTTTCTTGTCGAATTTGAATTTTAATGGAGATCTTAACATGGCGCTATAACTCTGACTTTCCTTTCAATGGAAGCTCGTGGGGTTTTTCTCAACAAGAGTGTGGAACCGGTGGTCACCATTCTTTCCAAGTGGTCCGACCTTGGAACTTGATGGTTTCAAGTGATCACAGGTCCCTCTTGAATGACATTTATTTCTTGCCAAATAGGTTCTTTAGCGAAATTTGTTGCTGGTGTTTTCTCATTGAATTTGTCTCAGCACTCCCAAGTTCCATTTTTATTTTCACGTTTCATCTATCTTAAATATTTCTATGTGTTGACATTTCAAAAATTTTAGGAAATGATTAATACAATGCAAAATGTACCCACATCCAATGTATTTGATTAATCCATGTCACTATTGATGCCTCTTGTTAGTGCATCAAATGTTGACTTATTTTTGCCTATTCAAACTATTCTCTCTGCTAGAACTCATGTCTCGCCTAGATGGTATGTGGAACCTGTAGTCAGCATTCCTTCCAAGTGGTCATTGTCCAACCCTTGTATAGTTTTGAAGATTCGACATGTTTGGCATTTCCATTGCTTACAGTCTAGAATAACAACTTTAGTTAGGAGTCGTGTAGCAATATGTGGCCTTCTAATTGAGTCTAGTTATGGTCGCTACTCTTTTAGTATGCACTTAGAACTACAAATGGGTTGCTTGATACCCTTATTTAACCAAGGGAGGAGAAGCATGTTAACCTTTTGACGAAGCATTTATTTTTAATGGAGCTAACCAGTAGATAATTTAAACCTTGTCGATTAATTATTGTTCTTCTTCTAAATTTTAATGACAGAATTCTCTTCTGATGAATCTTGATGGCTTCCACTTTTAAACTGATGCACAGATGAC
>ML778430.1:583588-611551 GCA_009831015.1 Picea engelmannii
GGGGTGGGGGGGGGGGTAATTTAATCCCAACCGTAGATCTGGGCGCACAGATCTACGGTCGCTAAGATCTTCCTGCCGCTTAGCTCAATGCACATTTTTCACTCCAAACTTAGGGTAAGTGGGTTTTTACCCCACTTCTTTGCATTTTCCAATCCAAGGCCCAAACCAACGAGGAAAACACCCCATACAAGAATTAGTGATAACAATTATCTTGTGCCTCGTTTAGCTCGATTTATGCAACGAGTGCATATGACACCCTTTCTTTGGGACATGCACTTCCGATGATGATGAGGCGATAATCGAATTTATGTTTGGTAAATCGCACTGTGATAATCGAATGTGATTTTGTTCCTCGCTTGCCGTGAAGGTTCTAGTTACCAGTGTTGCTTGATGTTGGTTGAGTTGGATTGATTGATGTTGTCATTAGCTTAGTAGGTGTGATCTTGTGTTGTGTTCTTCATCAAGTTTCCTTGATTGACTATTGTCGTTGTTACCTTCTTGTGAAAAAAAAAATTTTGCACTTGTTATGTAGTGCATGTTGTTGTAACGACTAGGGTCGTTACAAATATGTGGACCAAACATTATTGTAAGGTGTTTCTCTTGTAAATTAATTGCACCAGCTTGTACTGTAGAAGATAAACAATCAATAGTTTTTGAAATTTATTTCTGGTACAAATAATTCTTTGCTAATTCAATAGGATCATGGATTTTAATTTTACTTGGCTCATATTCTAAATTAAAGGTATTTCTAAGATTTTTTAATTCCCTAGGTTCAACTTCTATTCTTTTAGCATTTGGTTCAACACTTTTTTTAATAAAAGCATAAGCCTATTTAGATTTATCCTTTACAATAACTTTCTTAGATTGATTTTGTTCATTTTCTTTGTTTGCATTCTCTCCATGCCTAAGATCATATTTTTTATGCAGTTTATCTTGTAATAAATATGAGAAATTCCTATATTGAGATGATGGTATATCTATTGGATTATGATTATTCTCTTCATTAAAATTTAAGGATTTCTCATATTCATCTTGGGTCACATATATTTCTGAAAGTTCATCTTCTAAATTGTTAAAGTAATTACATTGAACTTAGTACTACTTAACTTAATGATCAATTTTTAATTTAACTGTCAGTGACAACCTTTAACTTATCGAAAGTGAGACTTAATTATCTATATAAATATAAATATATATATTAGCTGGTTGATCCTAGGCTAGATTGACGTCAATTAAGATAACCTGAAAATCTCGTTATTGAGGAAATTCAATACATGTGATCCACCAGAATTTAATCTATAAGCCTAACATTCGGTTAAACCACAGGAAACAAAAATCTGATTAATAATTCTACATTTTTTTTTGAGTAACTCATTAATGAAACAAGATTTGGTAAGCCGATTACTAATACGTAGTTAAAAACCGATTAGAATCTAGGTAAGTTGATTACTAAGGTCTTACCGATTAGAATATTGACTTCTCAAAAATCTTACTAACCCCATTTCCATGGGTTCTAATAATCGAAAGTAATTTATGGGTTCTAAATTTGTTTTTGAATCTTCCAACACACAAGAATTCTGACCATTACGCTGAAAACAACCAACAAAGTTATCAAGAAAGAACTGTTGTTGACTTTGAAATTTTCTACAAGATGGGATTTAAGGAAGGCCACCTTACTATCCAAACCAAAAATTAATTAGGACACGGGATTAGACAGGTGCTGAAAGTATGCCAATTTAGGCACCCGTCAGGTTGATTGGGGTTGGCAAGGTACCTGTTATACCCCATTTCTAGGGATAACTAAGGAGATGATGTCTCGAGGCCCTCAGGTTGCAGACATGGAGTGTTGAGGAATAGATCGACCCATGATGTACACTTACATAGATGGAGACCCACTTCACCACCATACTTCTTTGGTTCCTCATGTTGGCATCCACCATATTAGCCTTTTTTCAGAAGACAATGGGTCTTTCTCCATGATGTACAAGTCATGTATTGTCGCAAGTGTTGTTATAAAAATAGGATCGTGGAGCAATCAAATAAAACAAATGTGGAAATAAAAAACAGAAGATACACAATACAATAGAGACACAGATATATGTGGTTCACCCAGTGTGGGCTATGTCCACCATAAAAATTGCAAGGTCCTTCTTTTATTATATTCCAGCAAATGAAGGGATACAACCTACACCACACCCATTGTAACGTCCTCTTCTTTCTCTCACAGTCTCCTCACTCATAATACAATATTCGCAATGATACATATTCACAATACACTTCCCTCATAAAATAGGGTTTCCTTCTAGGGAAAAAAACCATAACATAACTTTTACTGTAAGATATGCGACCTTATAATTAACGGTCCATATTTACGATGAAATTACAATATACATTTACAAGGAAATTTTTCCTTCAAGGGATTCACCCCCGAACCCCCTCCGCGGGCCCTCTTTCCCCCAAACCCCGTAAGGGGGATAATCCCCCCCTGCACTCCCTCACATGGAGGAGTGTATATTCTTCCGGGGTGTAAAGTCTTCATGGGGTATAAACATGGCTAAAAGCAAAGACCTCTAAATCAGAAAGATAATCAGGCTCCACAACCAACAATCTCCCACTTGGATACTGATATCCACAACTCCACCACTGTTGTATCTGTTGGACTATGATCCTTCTTGGACCTGCCAAATTTATCATCTTCATATTCATGCTTGAAGACCAACTGAAACTAGGCAGGAACTCAGTGTTTCCCTGGTTACTCCCTTAGTTAACATGTCTACGGGATTCTGGCTAGTGTGTATCTTTTCCAACTTCAAATGTCCATCTTCCAAGATAGATCGTATGAAATGGTACCTAAGATATATTTGATTATTATTACAATGGAAGGCCGAGTTATTTTCAAGATGAATGGCACTCTCACTGTCACAATACAACTTGTTATTCTCTTGCTTCTTTCCCAATTCCTCCATAAACCTCTGTAACCAAATCATCTCTTTACTAGACTCTGTAGCAACAACATACTTTGCCTCTGCTATTGAAAGTGCAACAACCTTTTGCATATTCAAAATCCAACTTATTGTTGTTCCACCTACAATAAAAACATACCATGTGGTGCTCCTCTTGTTATCTTTATCACCTTCCATATTCGAATAAACATATCCCTGTAGAATAGTTTCTGAAACTTAAAAAAATAATGCATGGGTAGAAGTACCTCTCAAATAACTTAGAATCCAATTTACTGCCTCCCAATGTTCTTTACCTAGATTGTTCATATACCTGCTCACAACTCCCACTGCATGTGCAATATTTGGTCTTGTGCAAACCATCGCATACATCAAGCTGTCAATTGTTGATGAATAAGGGACCCTGGACATGTATTCTATCTCCTCATGTGTCTTGGAACACATTTCCTTAGTTAATATGAGATGGCTGGCCAGAGGTGTACTAACAAGTTTTTCATTCTACATTCTAAACCTCTCCAATACCTTCTCTATGTACTCACCATGAGACAATGCTAATTTGTGATTTTTCTTGTCTCTTGTTATTCTCATACCAAGGATTTTATTTACAGGACCCAAATCCTTCATCGCAAATGAATTAGCTAATTTCTTCTTGAGCACATTTATATCCTACATATTAGACCCTGTAACAAGCATGTCATCTACATACAATAGAATGATAATATAGCTTCCATTTTCTATCATTTTAAAATAAATATAGTGATCAGAATGACATCTATTATCACTGTGTTTTCTCATAAACCTGTCAAACTTCAAATACCACTGCCTTGGAGTTTTCTTTAGGCCATACAAGCTCTTCTTCAACCTGCATACCAAATTCTCCTTCCCTTTAACCTCATACCCCTGTGGTTGTTGCATATAAATCTCTTCCTCCAAATCTCCATGGAGAAACGTTGTTTTTACATCTAATTGTTCAAGATGTAAATCTTCTACTGCCACAAGACTTAAAATAGTCCTAATTGAAGTCATTTTAACAAAAGGAGAAAACATTTCATCAAAATCTATACCTTTCTTTTGTGCAAAACCCTTTACAAAAAGTCTAGCCTTGTACCACTTTATTCCTCCATCTTCTTCCTTCAACTTGTAAACCCATTTATTATGAAATTATCTTTTTCCTGCAGGAAACTAAACCAAGTCCCAAGTATGGATATTTACCAAGGAATCCATTTCCTCTTTCATGCCTTCCTCCCACTTATTTTTGGTGTCTATCTACATTGCCTCTTCATAACATTCTGGTTCACCAGAATCAATCAACAATAAATAATACAATGAAGGAGAGTATCGTTCAGGGGGTATACTTAACCTGGTATATTTTATAACAACACTTGCAGGTGTTTGAGGTACATGTTGTTCATGTTGTTGTACATTTTGATTTTCTGGTTCCTTTGGAATTTATTTTTCGGTGATCTCATCAAGCACTGTGTATTCTGGTTTTTATTTTTCTTTTATCTTTCCCTGGAATTGATCTTTGTACATGACCTTCTCATTGAATATGACATCTCTACTCCTAATGATTTTGTGATTTTCATAATCCCATAAGCGATAACGAAAATCATTAACACCATATCAAATAAAGGTACACTTCTTGGATTTTGCCTCAAGCTTTGTTCTATTTTCTTTATCAATATGGACACATGCTTCACAATTGAAAGTCTTCAAAAAATAATAGTTTACCTTTTTACATGTCCATGCCTCATCTAGAATTCCACCATCCAAAGAGCTTGAAGGTGCTCGGTTTATTAAGTAAACAACATTATCTACAACATCTTCCTAGCACTGTAAGGGAAAACCAACATGCAATCTCATATTCCTTGCATGCTCCATGGTTGTCATGTTCATCCTTTCTGACACACCATTTTTTATGGTGTTCCTGGAACTATCTTTTCTCTACGAATCCCATAGTATGAACAATAATAATCAAAATCCTTGTTGTAATATTCACCTCCATTTTCTTATCTAAGACACTTAAACCTTTTTCCTGTCTCATTCTCAACCAAAGATTTCCATTTCTTAGAAGTATCAAAAACATTAGATTTGTGTTGAATGCAATAAATCCATGTTTTTCTAGTTGCATCATCAATAAAAGTAACATAATAATGAGAGCCACCAATATATGATACCTGAGCTGGTCCCCATACATATGTATGCACAAGCTCTAACCTTTCACGCTTATTTTCTTTTTCGACTCTCAGAAATCTAACTCTCTTTTGTTTTCCATAAAAACAATGCTCACAGAAGTCCAAATCAATTTGTTTAAGATATGGAAACAAATATCTTTTGTGAACTATATGCATCCCCTTCTCACTCATGTGTCCAAGCCTATGATGCCACAATGATGTATCCTCTCCTGTAGAAGCTAAAGATATAGAAGAGTCAATATTACCAGTACATAAATACAGTGTACCTACTATTATCACATGAAGTTGTCATGGGCCTTTTGTCCCTTAGGTTTTAATTGTTATCCTTTAGTCTTTAGGTTTTCTTTATTTTTCTCTTTGTGATTTGCTTAAGTTAGTCTCAATAGATAAAGACTTGGGTTTTTGCTCAACTTTTGGCCCACACATGGCATCCACCACATTAGCCTATTTCTGAAAGACAATGGGTCTTTCTCCATGAGGTACAAGTCATGTATTGTGGTAAGTGTTGTTATAAAAACAAGACCATAGAGAAATAAAATAAAAAAAAAGTGGAAATAAACCATAGAAGATACATAATACAATAGAGACACAGATATATGTGGTTCACCTAGTGTCGGCTACGTCCACCAGAAAAATTGTCAGGTCCTTCCTTTATTATTATCCAACAAATGAAGGGATAAAACCTACAACACACTCTTTGTAACTTCCTCTTCTTTCTCTCACAGTCTCCTCACTCAGAATACAATATTCGCAATGATACATAGCCACAATACATTTCACTCATAAAATAGGGTTGCCTTCTAGGGAAAAAAACCCTAACATAACTTATATCATCAGATCTACGACCTTATAATAAATGGTCCATATTTACTATGAAATTACAATATACATTTACAAGGAAATTTTTCCTTCTGAGGCTTCGCTCCTGAATCCCCACCGCAGACCCGCTTACCCCTAGACCCCATAGGGGGGTTAACCCCCCTGCACTCCCTCGCATGGAGGAGTGTATATTCTTCCAAGGTGTAAAGTCTCCATGGGGTATAAAAATGACTGAAAACAAAGACCTTTGAATCAGGAAGATAACCAGGCTCCACAACCAACAATCTCCCACTTGGAGACTGATCTCAACAACTCCACCACTATTGTATCTGCTAGAATATGATCCTTCTTGGACCTGCCAAATTTATCATCTTCATATTCATGCCTGAAGACCAACTAAAACTGAGTAGTAACTCAGTTTATCCCTGGTTACTCCCTTAGTTAACATGTCTGCAGGATTCTGGGTAGTGCGTATCTTTTCCAACTTCAAATTTCCATATTCCAAGACAGATCATATGAAATGGTACATGAGTTGTATGTGCTTAGTATATGAATGGAAGCCTTATTTCTTTGCAAGATGAATGACACTATCACTATGAAAATACAACCTGCTATTCTCTTCCTTCTAACCCAATTCCTCCATAAACCTCTATAACCAAATCATCTCTTTACTAGAATCTATAGCAACAACAAACTCTGCCTCTGTTGTTGAAAGTGAAACAACCTTTTGCAGTTTCGAAATCCAACTTATTGTTGTTCCAACTATAGAAAAAACATACCATGTGGTGCTCCTCCTGTTACATTTATCATCTTCCATATCCGAATAAACATATCTTTGTAGAATAGTGTCTGAACCTTCAAAACATAATGCGTGAGTAGAAGTACCTCTCAAATACCTGAGAATCCAATTCACTGCCTCCCAATTTTCTTTTGGACAACTAAGAGGGTGGGGGGGTGAATCAGTTGTTACCGTGCTTAAACAATTATGATTATTTTAAACTCTTTACAAACCACTCAATGAAAACCACAATAATGAAGGGAAGTAAGCAATAGAACATTTAGCATCAGTCACACATATGAGATACATAGAGACATATATTTCCTGAGGAAACCCACAAAGGGTAAAAAACTCTTCTTCTTTATATGATAAGTATTCTTTACATTCTTTACATTATCATACATATGAGCTCCAACTCATTGTGAGGCTACAACCTCTGTTTTGCAAGCTACAACTTGCTGAGAGCACCAACTCTCTATTTTCTCTAGCAAGTACTAGAAGGAAGCACCAAATCCCTGGTTTCTCTAACACCAACTAGAAGGAAGCACCAAATCTCTAGTTTCTCTAGCACCAACTAAAAGGAAGCACCAACTCCCCAAGTGTTCTAGCACCAATTATATGGAAGCACCAACTTCCAGTCACACAGGCACCAACCTGTATAACAGAGAACAATAGTTCTCGCTTGCACCACCTTGCCACCCTGGTTTCTCTGGTTGCAACCAGATGGAAGCTACAAATCCCTTGTGTTCAAGCACCCACTTGAACCTCTGAGGAAAACAGTCCTCCCTAGCACCTCCCTACCACCCTAAAATATAAATCTTTGTTACTAAAACTTATTACAGTGATATAATATTCATCAATGGCTTACCAATCTCATCACTGTTCGGGTACACTGTCTTTCTCTGTCTACCTCAGTGTCTTCCTGCACACATCCTTGCACTTTCTGTTCTTCTTCCTTTTATTCTCTATGTGCCATGTCCCTTCAATGCACCATTCCTCTTCTGTGCATTTCTACTGCTACGCTCTGCCTCCTTCTTCACACGTCAATCACTCTCAACAAAAACAAATCCATCTCTTCTTTATTCTACATCCTTATAGTCTTTGTGCACCTTGTGCATGCATTATGTGCAATTCCTCTGCATTCTCACACCACGCCAATGTTCTACCCATCAGGGTGTTCACTGCCACTTCACTCTGCCACAACCTTCCTACCTCAAGCATCGACCCTTCTCTCTATTTTGCATGTCCTCCTCATGTCGAGTGCTCTACCTGATCATCATTGCAACTCTTTAGCTTCTCTGGCGGTTCAACCCATGCATCCAGCATCATTGGGTGTTATGATGATATTCCTCAGCCTATCTTGCAGTTGAGACTCTTTGTCTTCTCTATCATAGTCAAGCTAATCCTCTCTATTGTAGTTACAGGCTTCAATGTTCTTCCATCTGTCGATTGCCTCTAACAATAGTCTTCATTCCACTGGAAGATGCCTTGAGACTCTTCATATCCTCTAGTAATCACACTAAGGCCTCTTCGAGTCCTCTGGTAGAAACCATCAGTCATTTCTAGCAGTTAAATTGTGAAGTGCAACAGTAGCCTTCCGATCATATTCAAGTTCACCTGCACCATTGGATTGAGTTCGTAGGGTCTTGTGTTTATTTCACCATTTCACATTTCAGCATTTCGGGATTCCTGTGGTTAAGGTTTCTTTACGCTTCACATCCCGATCCCCGAAAATCTGAAATGGAGCTTGGTTGCACTAGCTCCTTCCTCCATCTTCCTCACATGTGACCGTTGGCTGTGACCACAGCCTTATTCAAAAACGTATTTCGCACTTTCACATTTCGGAGATTCTGTGATGAGTCATCTCAAATCTCCATGTCACGAGCTCTGAAATATAGCTTGGACTCTATAACTCTGCTCTCCAGCTCTCCACAATGTGACCATGAGAGGTAACTGAGTGCTTGTCCATAAAGCACTTTTGCGATTTCACATTTCAGCACTTCGGTGTTCCTGTGGTGAAGATTTATTTATGCTCCATGTCGCGGTCCCCGAAACTATGAAATAGAGCTTGCTGCTTCAAGCTCTTCTCTACAGCTCTTCAATAATGTGACCACTGAGATATGACCACTCTCCAATCAGACAAGCACTTCGATCTCCAGATCATCGGTCCACGATCCATGGTGATTAGACGGCTATCCTTTGCCCTGGGACTTTAGCCTTTGGGACTTTGGGGGAGTGATGAAGATAAAAGTCTCGAAGAAAAAACTCCTGGAGTGAGGTCACTCTTGCATCACTCGATGATGTGTCATGACCTGAGTGGTTGCCACGTGTCACTCAGAATTGTGATTTCCAGTGGCCTGAAATGCCAAATCAACTTGACACTTGTCGTTGTCTAATCATGCCACATGTTAATACTAACGTAGTCTTCCACCTGTCCTTTTTTACATGGTCTGTCACATTCACCTCTTGGATCTAATGGCCCAGATCAAACCTCGATCCAATGGATAGGATTATTTCACAAATTCACGAGCCTTCATTGTGCCTGATTCAGGATTTCGGTGTTTCTCATTTCACAACTTCGGGACTCCTGTGATGAAGAGTCTCGACTCTTGACTCCTCCAACTCCTGGTATCTGAAACTTTGAAATGGAATCTTTGTTGATGTGCCTGTTTCGGGATTTTGGCATTTCACATTTTGCTGCTTCGGGACTCCTGCGATGAGGAGTCTCGACACTTGACTTCTCCAACTCCTGGTATCCGAAACTCTGAAATGGAGTTTATGCTTCTGATCTTTCCATGCCATCATCGTTGTTGATCTTCCTTGCCTTCCTATTTGCCATCAAATGAACAAGCACACTCTTGCACTCTGCGTGCACCTCTACACTACTCAAATGATCTTGCTTTGCTGCGTCTCCCCAAAATACTTCTGGTGCCCGCCTAGCACATTATACCTGTACTCAAGCCATCATCGCTGCTATACTTGCCATCAATGACAACCATACGCTACCTGTAAAACATGCCAACAATCTCCCCCTTTGGCATTGATGGAAACAAAGGCACCCGGACCTATTCTTTTCTCCCCCTTTGACATCAATGTCAAAGAAAACACGCTCCCCTTGAGTTGTTTCAGTATTTTTCAGAGGTATCAAATATTCAATCAATACAAAATCCCCCTAACAGGATGGACTCTCTTAGGTGTGAGACGGGATGACACCCAGCTTCCGTCGAAGATATTCAAATGGTGTCTTGGCTAGGGGCTTAATAAATATGTCTACAATTTGTTCTATGGTTGGAATGTAATGGACCTAAACAATATGATTGGTGACTTGCTCTCTTAGAAAATGGTATTTTATGGGAATATGCTTAGTCCTAGAGTGGAATACAGGATTCTTGGACACACTGATGGCACTAGTGTTATCACAATGAATTGGGATCAGTGTAGCTTATTTTACCTCCAAGTCTACAAGTGTCTGAATCATCCATAATAGCTGAGTACAATAGGTAGCAGCAGCAATGTACTCTGCCTCTGTAGTTGATAAAGAAATGGAACCTTTCTTTTTCCTCAACCATGCTACTAGAGAATCTCCTAAGAAGAACACACTTCCACTCATGCTTTTCCTTTCATCCATGCAGTTAGCCCAATCAGCATTTGAGTAGACCGATAATTGAAAATTCTGATTCTTAGGATACCATAGGCCATAATTCATTGTTTCTTTTAAATATCTGAATATCCTTTTGACAGCTAGCAAATGACTTTGTTTAGGTGCAGACTGATATCTTCCTACCATTCCAACAACATGCATTATGTCTGGATGAGATGATGTGATGTACAACAGACTGCCTATCATTGAACTGTATGAACTCTGATCAACATTAGGTGACTCATTATCCTTTCTTAATTTGCATCCAGTAACCATAGGTGTGCCCACAGGTTTAGAATCTTCCATTTTAAATCTTTTCAACATTTCTCTTAGATATTTTTCTTGAGAAATGGACATCCCTTCAGACCTCTGAGTAATTTGTAGACCAAGAAAAAATGACAGTTCACCTATCATAGACATGTCAAACTCATACTCCATGGTAGAAGCAAACCATTGTACCAATGAATCCTTATTACATCCGAAGATGATGTCATCTACATAGACCAACATGATGAGCAAATCATTATCCTCTGTTTTGATATATAGATTGTTGTTAACTGTTCCTCTCTTGAACCCTTTTGTCTTTGAGATATGTATCCAGTCTGTGATACCAAGCACGAGGGGCTTGTTTTAACCCATATAAATCTTTCTTCATATTGCATACTAAGTCAAGGTTATCAGACTATTCAAAACACTCCGGTTGTTACATATAGACTTCTTCACTTAAATCTCCATTTAGAAAAGCTAACTTGACATCCATTTGATAGACTTTAAACCTTTTATGAAAAACATAGGCAAGAAATATTCTGATAGCTTCTAATATTGCTATGGGCACAAATGTTTCATCAAAATCCAGTGCTTCTATTTGAGCATACCCTTTACATACCAATCTTGCTTTGTTCCTAACAACTTTTCCCTGGTCATTCAACTTATTCTTAAAGATCCATTTGGAACCAATGATATTTTTACCTTCAGGTCTATGAACCATCTCCCACGTATTGTTTTTCTCAATCTGATCAAGTTCATCATTCATTGCTTTAACCCAATGGTCATCTTTGCTAGCTTCATTAAAATTCTTGGGTTCCAGCATGGATATGAAAGCTATATGTGATTGTTCGGTGTTTTTGATTATCTTTCTCCCGGTTTGTACACCTTTGTCTTTTTCACCAATTATTTGACTTGCAGGATGATTCTTTTGAGTGATTTTGGAGGAGGAATTTGAAGTTGTTTGCTAATTTGAGTCTGTTCGAGTATCTGTGTATTCATCTAATTTAGAGTCTTCATTTTCTGATTCTTGGACCTATTCATCTTTAGCTTTAGTTGTGTCCTCTGTAGAAGACTCATTACTGTACACCTCTCTTGCTAGGATTCCTTCATCAACTTTTATGTCAATACATTCAACCATTTTATGCAGCCTCTTATTATAGCATCTGTATCCTTTACTGTTTGTAGCATACCCTAAGAAGATACCTTCATCAGCCCTGTCATCATATTTTCCAAGGTTCTCATCATTATTCTTTATGTAACACTTACTCCTAAAGACTTTGAAGTGTTTGATTGAAGCAGGTCTCCCATACCACAAATCATAAGGTGTCTTGTCACTTTGTGGTTTGAGGTGGGCTTTGTTAAGAACATGGACTGCTGTGTGTATTTCTTCTACCCGGTAGGTTTGACCAATGTTCTTCTCATTCATCATTGACCTGTCCATTTGCTGCACTGTTCTGTTTTGCCTCCCCACTACTCCATTTTGTTGTGGAGTTGTTGGGATTGTGTATTCTCTCTTGATCCCATGCTTATCACAGAATTCCTTGAAATCACTTGACATAAACTCTCCTCCTCTGTCTGATTTTACTGCCTTTAACCTCTTGCCTATTTGAGTCTCAGTTAAAGCCTTAAATATTTTAAACTTCTCAAATGCTTCAGCTTTTTCCTTGAGAAAGGAAACCCAAGTAGGTATGGAGTAATCATCAATAATCATCATGAAGTAGTTTTCTTTCCCTGTGCCTTCCTGTATTGATGGTCCACATAAATCCATATGAACTAGTTGTTGTGGTTTCTCTGTTGAAGTAGAGCTCTTGGACTTAAAGTGTGTCCTGGTTAGCTTTTCTACTTGGCAAGGTTTATACATAGAATCTTGGGGGTTTGATATGCTCGGAAGATATTTTACTACCTCGAGTATTTTGAGCTTGATTAAGTGGTCAAAGTTTATATGTCCAAGTCTCCTATGTCGTAACTAGCTTTCATCATACTTGCTTGAGTCACATTCTTATTTTTCTTCTTTTAACACATAGACATTGTTTTCTGTACTTATCCCTTTTGCAACTAGCTGTCCTGAATTCACAGATTTTATTCTATAATCTTTAGAGGTAAAAATGAATTCACATCCTCGGTCATAGAATTGAATGACACTAAGAAGATTATGTTTAAGACCTTCTACAAACAACACATCTTGAGCTTTCCCTTTGCCATTACTCAAACTTACGATTCCTTTACCTTTTAGTTTTCCTAGTGCATCATTTCCAAAAGTTACATTCCCTAATTTGCTTTCACTTAGAGTTAGAAACTTACTTTTGTCTCTAGTCATATGTTTGGAACATCCACTATCAATATACCAGGGATTATTTTGTCTTTGGGCTGATAACACTAGTCCACACTTGTCATCTACTTTCTTCTTTCAAACCTTGACATTTTCAGCAGTGGGGATCAAATCTGGCTTGTAATTCCTTAAGCGACAATCTGTTGCTTTATGTCCATAGTTATGACAGATGTAACATTCTAGTTCACTAAATAGAATATCATAGCGATTTTTATGCTCATAACTATTGTTATGTTTAACCTGTGTCCTTTTCCCAGCCATTGCATGATTTATAGTCTGAGGTTGTTTGTTTCTTGGTTGTCTCAATCTTTGTTGTGGAAGATGGTTATTCGTTGAATATCTTGATTGTTCATATCTAAATCTTAAATAATAGTTTATAGCTTTGTGACCAAAATTAGTGCAGAAAAAACAATAACCATAGAAAAAACATTTGTACCTTGGAAAAGTCTGTCTTCTTTGAGGAGGTCGATTTCTTTCATGCCAATAATATCTCTATTCTACAGATTTGGTTTTGGTACTTTTTCTTTCATTCATTCTTGGTGGGTGATTTTCTTTCTTTGTTTCTGCAGAGTGACTGTTGTCAATGTTTGAGGATTTGACAAACTTGATAGGTTCTGTATTACTTATATGATCACTACTTGATCCTTATTCATACCCCAATCTAGCTTTCAAATTTGGGTTTCTTTGTTGATTTAGAATGGAGGTTAATCCTTTTGAGGCTTTAATACTTCACAGATTTTGGTAATACAATCCCTTAAACTTCTTCATTTCTTTTCTGGTTTTTACTATCTCTTTTTCTAAGGCTTCACATCTTGCCTTCTTTTCTGATAATTGTCGTTTCAGAATGTCTTTGATTTTCTTTGCCTCTTCTAATTCCACTTTTAGTAGGACAAGGTCTTCATCGGGTTCTTTACTATCTTTCTCGAACTATATCAGCAATTGTTTTTTCTTTCTATTCTTAATTCTGAGTCTATCAATCTCTTCCAGTGCATTGATTAATTCTCCTTCCATATCAACCACGGCTTCTTCTTCATTAGCCTCACTTCCCATTATTTTATTATCATAATCCTCTTTGGCCATAAGTATGAATTCATTTAGTTTATCTTCAATAGAGGTGTCATTTTCTTCATCATCTGAAGGATCATCATCATTGTTTACATAAAGACTTTTCTTCTTAAAATTATTCTCTTTAAAGAAATTTTTGTGTTTGTGCTTCTCCTCATCATCACATGTCTGATCCTTTCTTTTGTGAGGACATTTATTTGCAAAATGACCTATATTACCACAGTTGAAACATTTGAAAGGAAGTTTAACTTTGTATTTGCCTGATCCCTTCTTCAGTCTCTTCACAAATTTCCCTTCAATTTCATCAGGCTCAAAATCCTCATTCTTGTCTCCCTTAAATGATTCTTCTCTGGAGGTGGGTTTATCTTTAACTATTCTCATTTCATATGTAGTCAATGTTCCTAGAAGTTGATCAAACTCCAAGGTTTTTAGATCATTAATTTCTTCTATAGCAGAGACCTTCGGGTTGAATCTATCTGGTAGAGATCTCAAAATTTTCTGAACTAAAGAAGGTTCCTCAATTTTCTTACCAAGTGCTTTCATTGCATTTACCATTTCTTCAACTCTCAAAAAGTATTTTCCAATAGTTTCATCTTCTTTCATGTTTAGTTGTTCAAACTGTACTCTATAGTTTTGAAGCTTGGCATCCTTTACCTTCTCATTACCTTCATAATTGCTAATGAGTTTGTCCCACATTTCTTTGGCAGTTTCTAGGTGCACAACTTTTATGAATTTTGCTTCTGCAAGCCCACTCAAGATAGCATTCATAGCCTTGGTGTTGAAGCTAAATTCTAGCTTGTCATCCTTATTAGCTAGTAAAACTGGCTTTATGTAACCAGTATCTACCACATCCCAGACATATGCACCTAGAGCCATTATGTAGGTTCTCATTCTAACTTTCCAGAAGGGAAAGTTTGTTCTATTGAATAGAGGGGCCTTATTGGTTGAATTTCCTTCATGGATTGACATGTTTAAGCTCTAAGATCTACCCTTAGATAAAAGGGGCCGACTCTGATACCAAATGTTGGACAACTGAGAGGGGGGGGGGTGAATCAGTTGTTACCGTGCTTAAACAATTATACTTATTTTAAACTCTTTACAAACCACTCAATGACAATCACAATAATGCAGGGAAGTAAGCAATATAACATTCAGCATTAGTCACACATATGAGATACATAGAGATAGATATTTCCTGAGGAAACCCACAAAGGGTAAAAACCTCTTCTTCTTTATATGATAAGCATTCTTTAAATTCTTTACATTATCATACATATGAGCTCCAACTCATTGTGAGGCTACAACCTCTGTTTTGCAAGCTGCAACTTGCTGAGAGCACCATCTCTCTATTTTCTCTAGCACCTACTAGAAGGAAGCACCAACTCCCTAGTTTTTCTAGCACCAAATCCCTGGTTTCTCTAGCACCAACTAGAAGGAAGCACCAACTCCCCAAGTGTTCCAGCACCAACTGGATGGAAGTACCAACTTCCATTCACACAGGAACTAACCTGTATAATAAAGAACAACAGTTCTCCCTTGCACCACCCTGCCACCCTGGTTTCTCTGGCTGCAACCAGATGGAAGCTACAACTCCCTTGTGTTCAAGCACCCACTTGAACCTCTAAGGACAATAGTCCTCCCTAGAACCTCCCTACCACCCTAAAATATAAATATTTGTTACTGAAAGTTGTTACAGTGATATAATGTTCATCAATGGCTTACCAGTCTCATCATTGTTCGGCTACACTGCCTTGCTCTATCTGCCTCAGTGTCTTCCTTCACACATCCTTGTGCTTTCTATTCTTTTTCCTTTTATGCTCTGTGCGTGATGTCCCTTCAATGCACCATTCCTCTTCTGTGCATTTCTACTGCTACGCTCTGCCTCCTTCTTCACACGTCAATCACTCTCAACAACAACAACTCCATCTCTTATTTATTCTACATCCTTATAGTCTCTGTGCACCTTGTGCATGCAATATGCACAATTCCTCTGCATGCTCACACCACACCAATGTTTTACCCATCGTGGTGTTCACTACCACTTCACTCTGCCATAGTCTTCCTACCTCAAGCATCAACCCTTCTCTTTGTTCTGCATGTCCTCCTCATGTTGAGTGTTATGCTTGATCATCATTGCAACTATTCAGCTTCTCTGGTGGTTCAAATCACGCGTCCAACATCACTGGGTGTTATGCTGAGATTCCTTAGCCTATCTTGCAATTGAGACTCTTCATCTTCTCTATCATAGTTGATCTAATCCTCTCTATTGTAGTTATAGGCTTCAACGTTCTTCCATCTGTCAATCGCCTCTAAGAATAGTCTTCATTCCACTGGAAGATGCCTTGAGACTCTTCAGCTCCTCTGGAAATCACACTGAGACCTCTTCGAGTCCTCTGGCAGAAACCATCAGTCATTTCTGGAAGTTACACTATGAAGTGCAACAGTAGCCCTCCGATCACATTCAAGTTCATTTTCATTGTTGGATTGAGTTCATAGGGTCTTGCGTTTACTTCATCATTTTTCATTTTGGCATTCCAGAATTCCTGTGGTTAAGGTTTCTTTATGCTTCACGTCCCAATCCCTGAAACTCTGAAATAGAGCTTGGTTGCACTAGCTCCTTCCTCCATATTCCCTACATGTGACTGCTAGCTGTGACCACAACCTTATTCAAAAACATATTTCGCACTTTCGCATTTTCGGAGATTATGTGATGAGTCGTCTCGACTCTCCATGTCACGAGCTATGAAATAGATCTTGGCCTCTATAAATCTACTCTCAAGCTCTCAACAATGTGACCATGATAGGTTACTGATCACTTATCCATAAATCACTTTTGGGATTTTGCATTTCGGCACTTCAGCGTTCCTGTGGTGAAGATTTCTATATGCTCCATGTCATGATCCCCGAAACTCTGAAATGGAGCTTGCTTCTTCGAGCTCTTCTCTATAGCTCGTTGATGATGTGACCACTAAGATATGACCACTCTCCAATCAAATAAGCACTTCGATCTTCAGATCATCGATCCACGATCCCTGGTGATCGGACGACTATCCTCTGCCCCAGGATTTCAGCCTTCGAGACTTTGGGGGAGTGATGAAGCTAAAACTCTCGAAGCAAAAACTCCTACAGTTAGGTCACTCTTGCATCACTCGATGACATGTTGTGACCTGAGTGGCTGCCACGTGTCACTCAGAATTGTGATTTCTAGTGGCCTGAAATGCCAAATCAACTTGATACTTGTCGTTGACTGATCATGCCACGTGTCAATACTGACATAGTCTTCCACCTGTCCTTTTTGACATGGTCTTCCACATTCACCTCCTGGATCTGACAGCCTAGATCAAACCTCAATCCAACAACTAGGATTATTTCGTAAATTCATGAGCCTTCATTGTGCTTGATTCGAGATTTCGTCGTTTCGCATTTAACAACTTCGGGACTCCTGTGATGAAGACTCTCGACTCTCTACTCCTCCAACTCTCAGTATCTGAAACTACGAAATGGATTCTTTGTTGATATGCCTATTTCAGGATTTCGGCGTTTCTCATTTCGCCACTTCGGGACTCCTGTGATGAGGAGTCTCGACACTTGACTTCTCCAACTCCCTGTATCTGAAACTCCGAAATGGAGTTTATGCTTTTGATCTTTCCATGCAATCATCAATGTTTATCTTCCTTGCCTGCTTGTTTTCCATGAAATGAACAAGCACACTCTTGCACTCTGCACTATCTTTTCTGGTCTTCATGAGCTTGTTGTGCCGCGTCTCCCCAAAATACTTCTAGTGCCCGCCTGGCACATTATACCTATACTCAAGCCATCATCATTTATATACTTGCCATCAATGACAAGCATATGCTACCTGCAAAACATGCCAACATGTTCTTTACCTGGATTGTTCATATACCTGCTCACAACTCCCATTGCATGTGCAATATTGGGTCTTGTGCAAACCATTGCACACATCAAGCTACCAATTGTTGAAGAATAAGGGACCCTGGACATGTATTTTATCTCCTCATGTGTTTTGGGACACATTTCCTTAGTTAATTTGAAATGGTTGGCCAAAGGTGTACTAATTGGTTTTTCATTCTGCATTCTAAACCTCTCCAACACCTTCTCTTTGTACTCACCCTGAGACAATGCCAATTTTTGATTTTTCCTGTCTCTTGTTATTATCATACCAAGGATTTTCTTTACAACACCAAAATCATTCATCGCAAATGAATTATATAATTTCTTCTTGAGCACATTTATATACTGCATATTAGACCTTGCAACAAACATGTGATCTACATACAATAGAAAGATAATATAGCTTCCATTTTCTAGCCTTTTAAAATAAACACAATGATCAGAATGACATCTATTATAACCTTGTTTTGTCATAAACTTTTCAAGATTTAAATACCATTGCCTTGGAGCTTGCTTTAGGCCATACAAGCTCTTCTTCAACCTGCATACCAAATTCTCCTTCCCTTTGACCTCATACCCCTATGGTTGTTGCATATAAATATCTTCCTCCAAATATCCATGCAAAAAAGTTGTTTTTACATCTAATTATTCAAGATGTGAATCTTCTATTGCCACAAGACCTAAAATAGTCCTAATTGAAGTCATTTTAACAACAGGAGAAAACATTTCATCAAAATCTATACCTTTCTTTTGTGCAAACCCCTTTACAACAAGTCTAGCCTTGTGTCGCTTTTTTCCTCCATCTTCTTCCTTCAACTTGTAGACCCATTTATTTTGAAATGCTCTTTTTCCTGCAGGCAATTGAACCAAATCCTAAGTTTGTTTATTTACCAGAGAATCCATTTCCTCTTTCATTCCTTTCTCCCACTTATTTTTGGTGTCTACCTGCATTGCCTCTTCATAACATTCCGGTTCACTAGAATCAGTCAACAATAAATAATACAATGAAGGAGAGTATAATTCAGGGGGTTTACATAACCTGGTGGATCTTCTAACAACACTTTCAAGATTTTGAGGTACATGTTTGTCGTGTCGTTGTACATTTTGGTTTTCTGGTCCCTTTGGAATTTATTTTTTTGTGATCTCATCAAGCACTGTGTATTCTGGTTTTTCTTTTTCTTGTATCTTTCCCTGGAACTGATCTTTGTACATGAACTTCTCATTGAATATGACATCTCTTCTCCTAATGATTTTTTTATTTTCATGATCCCATAAGAGATAACCAAAATCATTAAAACCATATCAAATAAAGGTACACTTCTTGGATTTTGCCTCAAGCTTTGCTATATTTTCTTTATCAATATGGACAAATGCTTCACAACCAAAAGTCTTCAAAAAAGAATAGTTTACCTTTTTACTTGTCCATGCCTCCTCTATAATTCCACCATCCAAAGAGATTGAAGGTACTCAGTTTATTAAGTAAACAACAGTATCTACAACATCTTCCCAAAACTATAAGGGAAAATCAACATGCAATCCCATACTCCTTGCACGCTCCATGATTGTCATGTTCATCCTTTCTGACACACCATTTTCTTATGGTGTTCCTTGAACTATATTCTCTCTACGAATCCCATGGTATGAACAGTAATCATCAAACTCCTTTCTGAAATATTCACCTCCATTGTCTGATCTAAGACACTTAAACCTTTTTCCTGTCTCATTCTCAAACAAAGCTTTCCATTTCTTAGAAGTATCAAAAACATCAGATTTTTGTTGAATGCAATAAACCCAAGTTTTTCTAGTTGCATCATCAATAAAAGTAACATAATAACTAGAGCCACCAAGATATGATACCTAAGTTGGTCCCCATACATTTGTATGCAAAATCTCTAACCTTTCACACTTCTTTTCTTTTTTGACTCTAAAAAATATGACTCTCTTTTGCTTTCCATAAAAACAATGCTCACAAAAGTCCACATCAATTTGTTTAAGATATGGCAACAAATTTCTTTTGTGAATTATATGCATCCCCTTCTCACTCATGTTCCCAAGACTATGATGCCATAGTGATGTATCCACTCCTGTAGAAGCTAAAGATATAGAAGAGTCAATATTACCAATACATAAATACAATGTACCTACTGTTAGCACATGAAGTTGTCATGGGTATTTTATCCATTAGGTTTTAATTGTTATCCTTTACTCTTTAGGTTTTCTTTATTTTTCTCTTTGTGATTTTCTTAGGTTATTCTGAACAAATAAAGACTTGGGTTTTTCCTCACCTTTTAGCCAACACATATGATTTTAGCCTCTGGTTCATTTTTTGGTTTATGTCTTTGACTCATCTTTTGACTTGACACCAAGCATTATCGATCCCATGATCCTAACGACTTGACAAGTCACTCCATCCACTTATGCTATCTATCCTTTCCATGTTTTCCCTATTACCATTAAGGGGGTCAAATCAAGTTTGAAAAAGGTGTTGCAAATTCACTAGGTGTTTCCGCAGTGCACCTTTGTCCTATGCTCCTTTACCATAATTTTCCATCATTAGCTGATGTCATGTTTCCATTGTTTTTAGTGCCCTTGTCTTCAAAATGAATATTGAAATTTGATCATTTATGAGTTTGGTAATTGTTTATCAATTTGAAATTTTCCTCCTAAGCTCAACACTGCTGAAATCACTAGTTCAGAAAAAGTTGTAGATTGTGCTACAGGATCGACAGTTAGAGCTGAATTGAAGGCTAAGGTGGATGTAACAGTTCCATAGCTTACTGCATATTTTTCATCATTAGTCATAACCTCCAGGTATTTTTTGATTCCTTTGAACTGCATGGGAAAGTGTTAAGATACCCCTGCCTCATCTTTTGGTAGCGCATAACGTAGCAGATTGCATCCTCTCTCATCCATTTTCATCTATAGCTCTTCTTCCATAGACTTCATATCCATTTTCCAACTGAATTTCACCTATACTAGAGGTCAAGCCATTTTTCTTCTGAATCTTGAATGCCCATTCATTCACTTGGATCTTTTGTCCACATTACGCTACAAAAAGGTGCTGCTAAAACTGCGCTATGGATCCCCTGTCTCAGTGCTACATTTTCCTTAGATTTGTTAGTGCCATCTTCTGTATTCACCAAGATATATGCATTATCCTCTTTTATTCACTGGGTCATTCTTCGTTTTATCTCAAAATCTGCTGGCAGTGAGGAGAATAGCAGTCCCTACCCTTTTAAATCTTTTTATGACCATTGTATGGTGGCATAAGATGAGCAGTACATCTCTATATGCCTTTTCTCAAAGTTTCTTTAAATCATTTTTTTAAAATAAAAGCCATCAAACCAGTCTATTGTTAATTCAAAGTGATTTGGAGAAAAATCCTTTAGAGAGCAACCATTAGCCATTGTAAATTCTCGTAGATCTTTGCCTCTATTTGGTTCCTTTACTCCTCATTACATCACAACATTTGATCCCATGTTTAATCCATGGAGACACCTCAAAGGAAGAAGTCTCACAAGGGAGGGAGTGTGGTCAGGACTAAACCTTCTGACATGCACCTGTTTGATGTTGAGCCAATGGTCAGGGAGGTTTTCCAAAGGGTTGGTTTCCTCTCTTTCTGTCAAAAAATGCAGAAGGGACACCTTGAAGTAGCAAGGAAGTTTGCATTACACTTTGATGGAATTAAGATCAAGGTGGGAAACCTTGAGTTTGAGGTATCTGAGGCCTCTATTGTAGCAACCACTGGGATACCTAATACTGGTAAGAGGTGGTTCAAATCCATGATCCTCAATGCTTCCTTTTCCAAGGACTTCCTCAAACCAGACGATCAGAAAGACAATTTGTCTAACAAAGTGCCTAGGATCCACCTAGTTGAAGGCTTTGATAAAATGTTGAAGATCATCCAGAGATATTTTACATGTGAGGGAAGGTTTAACATGATATACCAGTATCATATAAGACTCTTTCTACATTTCACTAGTAATGAAGCAATGAATATCCCTTTTTATCTTTTGAGGAGTATAGGAAAGATGTTTGATAGAGTCCAAGCCAAGTCCAAGGTTGTGTACACTAGTGTCTTCCACTCTGGGCTGATCAGGATGTTAGTGATGGAAGAATTGAAGAAAAGGAACATTCCTTGGGAACGATTCATTGTCTTTGCCCATGTGCAGCTAGATACAACCTCTACTCCTCAATATAGGATGCAAATCCATTTTCCATATAGTAGTGTTTCCCCAGCAAGAACAAGCAAGAAGACAAAAACCAAACCCACTATTCAAGACAAAGAAACCCCCAAGGAAATTGAAGAAGAAGAGAGGGATATTCATCACTCTCCATAGAGATATTTTTCACCTCCTCCTACACCTGAATTGGAAGAATTCCCTTCATCCACCAAAACCACATTCAATAAGGGAAGGAAGTTTCATTTCCCTTCACCTTCTCCAACAACTAAGATCATATTCAGGAAGCCTTTTACTATATCAACATCCCACAAGGAAGTTGTTGAAGAAGTCTTACCCAATGATTCAGTTCCAAGGAAAGAGAAAGATAAGGGTAAAGGAATTGAGAAACCTATTGAGGTGATCAACATCAGCACTCCACCTTGTAATCTCAGTTTCAAAAGATTGATCAGACAACTCAGAGAGGCTAGAAAATAATTTGCTCGTCTGAAGGAAGAAATTTTGTCTGAGAGAAGAAATATGAAGGAGCTCATGGACATGTACAATGAAACCCTTGATCTAGAAAGGTTTTCAGCAAGAATATCCATGTCTCTCCATAGGAAAAGTAAGACCCTCTACAGGAAAAACAGAAGCTTTCAGTCCCGAAACAAAAAGCTCAAAGAAGAATTGCAACATTTCAAGGATGAACTAGCCTAGAAGAACTTAAATGTTCTAGTACAAGCTGCAATAGAAGGAAATGAACCTGAAGTTAAGAGGAGTACCCCTACAAATGAAAAAGATGTTACTATGACAGAGGGAAGTTCTCCTCCAACAAGGAGGAGTGCTATATTGATGAAGTAGATGGGGGAATGGAAAATCCATTTTTGTGGGTGATCTCTTTTTGCAATTTTGAGATGATCAAGGAAGTATAATTTTTCCATCTATACAGGCATATACATGCATCTATAGGCTCCTAGTCCATCAACTAAGATTTTTGTGTTTTTGAAGAATTGATTACATCACACAGAAAAAAACACAGAGATTTTGTAGTGCCATGGTGCTACAAAATCATCTATACTGGATGTTCTGCAATTGCGCTACCAATGGCACTACGGAATCTGCAGAGCTATTTCATAATGGTGCTACGAAATCTATAGAACTATTTGATGGATGGCACTACCGAATCTGCAAAGTTATTTCAGGAGTGGTGCTATGGAAGTTGTAGACTTGTTTTAGGAGTGGGGCTATGAAATTTGCAGAGTTGTTACACAAGAAGCGCTACAGAATCTACATAGATTTTTTACAAAGGGCACTACATAATTGTCTACCAAATTTGCTACAAACTAGCACTATGAACTAGCCATTACAGTCAAAGGTTTGAATTCATGAATCCTTCCTGATTTTTGATGATGTGGAGAGAAGAAAGGATCACACGTGGCATCTTGGAAGAATCATACAAGATTGAAGGACACTTGGCACTGGATAATAATGCACCTAAGCTAGAATACATGGCATTTAATTATTGTTAGAGTAGTTTTCAACATGGCTCCTAAATTGTAGTAGTTTGTTAAGATTTGTTAGTACAGGTATTAGAACTGTAGTTGTTTTGGAGAATCTTAGGATAGGAAGGCCAACTCACACCTCTAATTGTTTCATTTTCTCTTTTGATTATAAATACATCTTCAAAATTATTAAAGTGGCTCGAATGGTTGAGCAGGGTTCCCTGATTTTAATATTTTGACTAAGTAAGTTGTTCTCTGGTTATGTAATTGGACTTGAGAAATTTTGATTAATAGAAGTCAGTTTCCTTTTTATCATCTTGTTGCCCCTTATACTGAAATACTCATGCTTGGATGATCCATATGATATGTTGTGGTTGTGTTATGATGGATGTTTGATTATAATATTTCTATGTATGTTTTCATTGTTCTTAAACTTTAAGTTCAAGAAGTTCTTGTGACTGAGTTTTTCTTCTCTTGGTTGCTTGAAGACCTAATGTTAACAACATACCTTTCCACTTTCCTCACTAAGTATTTCTCCTATTCATTTTTACTCCAAACCACTGACTGAGGTTAATCAATACCTCATTTTCTTATGCATGCTAGCACAGACTTCTCAGTTAAAACATTCTTATTCTGAGTTTTGTCCATTTGAACTTTAATCACTCATTTACATTTACAAACCTTTTTTATGGGTACTGGGCTTATCCTCTTGCAATCTGAGGGTGATTCTCAGTGCTAACACCTACCTTATCTCCTTTTTCTATCGCCAATGATCCTTTGGTGACCTTCCACACCTTATCTGTAAATATGGATATACAACCTTCACTTGCCAACTACCCTGTTGAAATTAGATTTTTCCTTAGATCTGGAACATGTCTTACCTCTTTCAAAAACCATTGATTTCAATTCCTTTGCTTTATTTTTACCTTTCCCATTCCAACAATTTTGCATGGTGCATCATCACCCAAATGAACCTATCCAAAAGCACCTTGAACATAATCTAGAAAATGTTTCCTATGGGGTGTGGCATGAAATAAAGCCCCTGAATCTACTACCCAAGACTCATAAATGTTATCTACATAAAAAATCAAAGCATCTTGTAACACATCACCTATTACATTTGCTTCCTGATTTTTCTCCTATTGTCCATCTCTTTGTTTCTTTGGAGCTCTGCAATCTTTCTTCAGATGTCCTTTCTTCCCACAATTCCAACACTCTATCTTTCCAAGTATGGATTTGGATCTTCCCTTCCTATAATTCCCATGGTTCCTTGAGCCCTTTCCTCTATCCTTTTGTCTTCCCCTGTTCTCCATGTTTAACGCATTACCTGATGTCTCACCTGTGCTTCCCCGTTGCATTTCCTCACTAAGAATAACACCAAAAATATCATCAAATTTTAAATTATTTGAACCAGAGACAGAGTTACTTACAACCATGACCAAGTCATTCCATCTTTCTGGCAATGATCACAATATTAGAAGAGACTTGACCTCATCATCAAAGTCCAATTTTACAAAACTTAACTGATTAGTAACCATATTAAATTCATTTAAATGATCTACAACAAACCCACCTTCTGACATCTTCATATTAAATAATCTCTTCATTAGAAATACATTATTGGACGCTGAGGTTTTTTCATACATTTTAGCCAATGTGTCCATCAGATCCTTCATTTTCTTTTCTTTCAAAATATTGAAAGCCACCGACGCTACCAGGCTCAGCCATATCATTCCTAGTGCCTTTCTGTCAAGAACCTCCCATTCTTTGTCCTTCATGGCCATCGGCTTATTTTCTCTTCCACCCAATGGTAGGAATAGATCCTTCTGATATAAATAATCTTCCATCTATATCTTTCATAAATGGTATTTTTATCCGTTAAATTTCTCAACCCTAAACTTTCCATCTTCTGCCATTTCTCCCACTCGAACCAGGAACCCTCTTTTCCTGCGAGTTACCTTTCACTCTGATACCAATTGTTAGAAAAACAGGATCGAAGAGAAATAAAATAAAACAAATGCAGAAATATAACATAGAAGATACACAATACAATAGAGACACAAATATACGTGGTTCACCCAGTGTGGGCTACATCCACCAGAGAAATTGCCAGGTCCTTCCTTTATTATTATTTAGAAAATGAAGGGATACAACCTACAACACACATGTTGTAACTTCCTCTTCTTTCTTTCACAGTATCCTCTCTCAGAATACAATATTCACAATGATACATAGCCACAATACATTTCCGTCATAAAAGAGGGTTTCCTTATAGGGAAAAAAACCCTAACATAAATTCTACCATTAGATCTGTGACCTTATAATGAACAGTCTAGATTTACTATGAAATTACAATATACATTTATAAGGAAAATTTTCTTTCCGGGGATTCGCCCCTGAACCCCCATCGAGGAATATTGTCCCTCGAACCCCCGTCGGGGGCCCGCTGTTAAGCCCTAATATTGTCTCATTACCCCTTAATTGGGGCATATTATATTAGTAATGTTATTTTATTTATGTCGGCTTTAGGCCGTTAGTTGTAATTATACCTCCTAGTCTCCTATATATACGAAGGAGACATTTTCATTTTGAATCATCTTGTACTTGAACATTTAAGTGGGGTAAAAGGAGGTTGCCCCCTTGAAGAGACTTATTATCTGAAATTATCTCTTTTGGAAGGCATTGAGTACTTTTCTTGAGGTTTTTCTATGCTATATTGATGTTTGGTTCTTAACATATGGTATTAGAGCTCAAGGTCTTGGGGTTTCGCTGCTACATCTAAGACACCTTGTAATTTTCACTATAACTTTTTTTCTACAATGTTTCAAAAGGAATGGCTTGGAGGATATTTATTAGATGGATCAAGGTACGTTGGGTTAAAAATTCAACTCCTTTGGCCTTATACTTTTGGAGATACATCCTGTACAAAATAGGGTTCTGGAATAATCCTGAACTGAGTCATTGCGGAATTTTCACTATAAAAAAATTTCTGTAACGTTTCAGACCCTGAACTCTGGAGGATATTTATAGAAATAAGAAAGGTATCTGTGGTAAAAATTTCAGCTTCTGGGTCATCTTAAATTTGTACATACACCTTGTGTAAGATAGGGTGTCTAACTAGTCCTATTGACTAGTCTCAAGAAGGTGTTCCAGGTAAAACAATCATAACTTGTTCCTAGAGTATCCAAATTGAGTGGGACTAGTTTCATTGGATCATGGACAGTCTGTAGTATTTCTGGTGTGAGTTTCAAAATTTTATATCAGTTATTTTTGGTGGGGCACGCTATACAAGTGAGATCTCATGGAAAGGCCAAAAATCAGCAAGTTGTGGGGAAGTTACCATAAATTCCACTTGGCACATCCAATTTTGATCATACCTGTGGAATTGCAAAGAAGAAATATCAGAGAACTATATAAAAGAAATTTTCATACCCAGAAGGGCCGAAACTTGGGAGATACAAAAGAAGAAATATTGTCTAGAAGAACCACCTCAAAATCAAGGTTCAAAAGTGATACTTGGCCAACATGCCACCCAAAAAGGGAACTTCTACACCAACTAAGCCTCCAGAAAATCCTACTTGGACTTTTGATTAAGGTGAAGAAATGCATAGGGACATAAATGATTTACAAAAGAAGATAGTAACAAAATATGAACTACAAGAGATGATGGATTCAATGGAAGCTAAGTTGGATATTAAGATGGATGGTTTAAAAGGGGAGATCATGGAAGTATTGAAAAATTTTGTAATAGAGAAGACACCTGAAAGTTAAAATGCATCCCATGAAATTCATGATGAGGACACAAGGAAGGTGAATCAAGAATGGAGAAACTTCAACTTTGGTTTGAAGACCAACCATATTCCTAAGATTGATACGAGGAATTTTGATGGCAAGGACCCAATCACATGGATACTTCAAATGAAGCAATTCTTTGATCTCCATAATGTGCCACATACACAAAAGGTACGAATTGCTTCTTTATATTTAGAACCTAATCAATTTGTATGGTATCGATGGCTCTGTTGTCGCAAATCACTTGTCACTTGGATGATTTTCATAGAAGAAATGATAGCACACTATGAGGATACAAGGAGCAATACCTTCTTTAGCCAATTAATAAATCTCAAGAAAAAGGGTTTAGTTACCGAGCACATTGAGAACTTCCAAAGATTGAATATAAAGGTAACTGATACTCCAGATGAGCACTTGATTGATGTATTCATAGGAACTTTAAAGGATAACATTCAACATGAGGTTCTCTTTTGGGAACCCAAATCATTGGAGAATGCATTTAAGGTGGCAAGAAATGTTGAAAGTAAAAATATGGCTATGGCTA
>ML778430.1:687578-712987 GCA_009831015.1 Picea engelmannii
AGAGAAAAAGAAAAGGGAGTTTAGTTTTGAAAACCCAGGTAACTGGCACAATATAAACTTGAATTTTGATTGGAAAACCAAGTAACATTGGCCAACCAAAATTCTTCAAATACTAATAAATTTTCATCATTAAATTCTAGTTTTATTTTTCAGCTTCAAAAGTTTTTTTTTTCTGACTTGAGGACAAGTCAATAAATAAGGCTGAGGGGGATAAGGTATATTTTGAAAACCTTTCAAGCCTTCTACATACGACAGCATGCATTAAGGAAAGGAACCAACTCCATTCAACAGAGGGACCTGGTGAAGACATTCATTTCAAGTTCAGTAGAGGGACCTGAGAAAGACAACAACTCCATTCAGCAGAGGGACCTGAGGAAGACATTCATTTGAATCAGTAGAGGGACCTGAAAGTATCAATTTTTCAATCAGCAAGGGACCTGAGAATATATCAATTTCAATCAATAGAAGGACCTGAGATACTAGCAAAGTAAATACAAGAGGAATCTGAGGACTTACACCAACATCCCATCCAGCTTCAGTCAAACAAAACACAATGAGCAAACAAGTTAGTACATTTTCCTTTTTAATTCTTTAAATTAGAGAATTCTTCTTAAGCTAGGAATGATAAATGTCCTATCCTTCCCCTACATTACCTTTACATCACTGCATTTTCATCCTCAAAAGCATTAAAAAATGGTACTTAAAAGAACCATTGTTGGTTTTCAAAGGAGCTATAAGGAGGGATTGGGTTTTAAATACCAAAACACATAGCTTGTTTTGAAGCTGTCAAAGCTCTGTTGCATACACAGACTGAAGCATTGCTACACCAACTAAGGATGGTTTGCATACATTTAAAAAAGGTGTTTATAAGAAGAAAAGTTCATGTTTGATGAATGAATTGGAAACAAATTTGGGAGTTATATGACAAATGAACATTTTTAAAACTACATCTTATAATAATTGCAAAGGGGAGAAGAGTACAAGGTATGATCAGAGTAACACCTTTAGTTGTGATTGATGTACAAACCATTTTCAAAAATAAAAGACCCTTGTTGAAATCTCCACCAACGTTTCTCTCTTCATAAATACAAAATGACCCAATTGATTTTTCATATTGTTGGGCCTCACCAAACATGAACGTTGTGTCTCATCTTGCATGCCCCGAACTTGAACTACCGACGCACCTCTGCATGCACTACCACCATTTCAAATTACACACCCCGTTGTTCCTCCTACGCATTCCAAATCGCTACATTCTAGCCTGTTGTTCCTCCTACGCATCCTAAATCCCTACACTCTAGCACATTGACCCTCTTACGTGTCCCTACTCCAAAATTCTCTGATAGAAAACGAATTGTATGTTGACAATTGCTCTGTCAACATACAAGATTTCATTCTGTGGAAGAAAACGCGGGGGAATTGAAGGAGGTACGTGGTGAAGCAAGGGCAGAAAACGTATCCAAACAGGAGTCGACCTATGAAGGTAAGCCTGAACTCAGAAAATTAGACAGCCAAGTATAAATTCAACGTTCTGGATACATTTGTAAAACAAAATAGTCCATGTTTAACAGAGGCCGAATTGAAAGAAGGGGAATTGAGTCAGAGTTCGACAGAGAAGCCTGCAAATTTTTCAAATTTACCAGGTATGCCAGTGCACAATTTTTTTCATGAACAGAGAATAAGCTTAGGAAAAAAAATAAGAGATTTCCTTTGCTTATTTGAATAGAAACTCTTCTTGAAGACCATACACAGAATTTAAATTCACACAGAGTCTGGAAGTTTGAGAAATTTGGTCAAAAGAATTGCAGAGTTGAAGTTTTTTTTTCAAATAGTGGAAATATTGTAGGTCTTGTTTTTGAATTTTTTTTGAAGTATGGTATCTAGATATGAACCTGGGAGGCTTGTTGCAACAGAAATACACAGAGATTGTATGCAAATTTTGGAACAGAAACAATGGTTAAGTTTCTTTGAAAATTTTGATGGATTTTGTGAAGGAGTTGCCTTAGAATTTTCTCACTCATTTGATGGGGAAAGAGCTACTGTTGGGAACCTTACCATCAAGATCACTGAAGATAGCATTGCACTTGTCACTGTACTACCTCAGATAGGAGAAAGATATTTCAAAACCAAGCATTTCAAATATAAATCATGGGTACCTTTTATTTCAAGGTCAAGGGTAGCAGCAGTAAACTAGAAGAAAGAAATATCAAGGAGTTGGTTGGTCCATCCCTAGGATGAATTAGCATACCTTATACAAAAATTTATAACTTGTGAGGGTAGGTTTAGCATCATTTACCTATATCATATTAAACTGCTACAACATTTGAGAGGTGACTATGAGATCAATATGCCTTATTTCCTTTTACAAAGCCTTTCCAAAATGGCCAAGACTGTCCAGAAACAGGGAAGGAACACAGAAAGGAGTTTGTATCACTGTGGTCTTATTAAAATGATCATTAAAGATGAACTACAGAAGAAAAATGTGATTTGGCAACAATTTACCATTGAAAATGGTTTTGAAACCATAAAGGAGGAAGAAGGAGAGGAGCAAATTTTAGTAGTAACTGATGATGAAGGAGAAGTACAGCACCCCAAGGAAACAAGCCCAAAACCGCCTATGGGGAGGAGAAAAACAAGAAGTATGTTATTAAACGAGAAGGAACTTGAGGAAAAAGACAAAATTTTTACCACTTATGAAAGGAGGACAAGAAAACGGCCACAAGTTCAAAAGGGCCAAATACAAGAAAAAGATGATGAAGCACAACAGGCACAATATGAACATATTCAGACTCTTGAAGCACAATCATTGGGAAATGATGGTTTTGAGGAACATGAAACTTATACCTATGAACATATGAGAGTGGATATGAAACAATTAATCAGGGACATGAAAGAAGAACCTCAAATGGAGGAGGTGGTTGGTACATCCACATCTAAACTTGACAGGAAGAATAAGAAGATAAGGAAGATGAAGAGAAAAATCAAAGAAATTGAAGTCTTAGAAAGATACATAAAAACAGAAAATGAACTACTGAGAACTCAAAGCCACAAAACACAAGAGGAGAATGACACTTTGAAGAAAAAAAACAAAAAACTTCAAAAACAGAATAAGTTAATTTCCAAACAAGCTTATAAGTGGTTCCAACAGAAAAAGGCATATAAAGAGAAGTATCAAAAGATGAAAGCACTTCATACAGCTCAGGAAAATGTGGAAACTTTATTGCAAGCAGCGGAGGTGGCAGAAGATCAGTGACAGAGGTCAGGGACATTTTTGTGCATGAGGACATGCAAAGACTTCCTCTTGGGGGAGATGTTGAGTCCATTTTTATGCTTCCATTTTGCTCTATAAACCATACTTTTGCCTCTTTGTCCCTCCATTTTTCCTTCATTTCATTCCATATTTTCCATGAAATAGCCTATGCAAGGTATATTTGTCATTCTTTAGCTTAAGAATTGAGTTTTCTAAATTTTAGCCTTAAAATTGAAAATTTATCAGAAATTACAGGATTTGACTAAATCCCGTAAAAGCTCTGTGGTTTGTATACTTGCAGGACACCTGGGTGAAATCTAACACTTGGGTTGTGTTCCCTGATGTACAAGGATGGATAATGAGCTATCATATTTGAAATATGAGCCTTCCATATGTCCGGTCAACTCTGGTCAAACAGGGCCACTTCAGCTGAAAATGCCCTGTTTCAGCCTTAAATCTTGGACAGTTTTTGATTTCATGGGATTTTGACCATATATTGTGGATCTGGAGGAGGAATTCGACCCTCCTAGGATATTATGGATCTAATCATGATATTTAGGAGAATTATTAGCATTTTTAGTTTTAAGACTCTTGTATAAATGGTCTTAAACTTAAACTAGTAAGACAATCTTATGTGAATGAAGAAACTTTGGAATTTGCGCTCTTGAAGATCAGCTCTGTGTTTTGTTCCTGTGAATGCTTATGAAATGATGATTTGAATGTTGTTGGAGCTCTTTCTTAGCTGAGTCAACTCAAGTGTACCAGTGAAGCATTGGAGGGCCCCCATTGCCAAACTAGTACACTCTTTCTTTGTGTTCTTTTTCAAGTACATGTTTTAGATCAGATCTTGTTGTGGATGAGTTTTATCTTGCTGTAGTTAGATGAATTTCATAGCTTAGTTACATGCTTAATGTTTTCAAGCCTTACTCATATTGTGAATGATTTCTTGAATGAGAATTCAATGTGTAGTTTGACTTCAAGCATTAAGATAATTTTGAATGCTTTTTGAGTTATTTATGCTTTCAGTACTTTGATTTGATTTGATGATAGTTGTTAATGAATGAATGAAAGAAGACAATGAATGCATCTCTTGAATAAGAGTTTTGTTCTTCTAACATTTGAAAGGTTTTAGAACATCTATTTGAATGCTTACTGTTTTTACTCTTTAGAAAACAAGTGTTGATTACTGTTATGAGATCTATGAAGATGACTTCTGAATAGAAGCTTAGCATCTCTTTCATATTCAGCCTTAGAATAGGTTTTTGATTTATCCCCATTAAAGATAAAAAAATATCTCTAAATCCATATACTTTGGACGTGCCTCTAAGTCTTACAAACACCAGATTGACAATCATTTGCACTCTAATTTACTTGGGTAAATTGGAGCCTAACAGTCTCCACGACCTCTGTTGTGATGTGCTCCTTCAACACTTGTATGCTTTTTGAATGCTCAAGTTTCATTCTAGCTTTCTCCATTTCCAACATTGTTATCATCCTTTCTGTTTTCTCTTGCAGGGGCTCCAACTGAGCCTGTCTATTCTGTCATTCCTCCTATATTTCCTTTGCTTCTGCTTGCAAGTTTTTCATTTGTTGTGCGACCCTTAGTCTCTCCAAGATAGGCATTTTCTTATGTCACTACTTTAGATCCTAGACTTATGCATTCACATTTTCTTCTTTCTGATCCAACTGTTGGATCTTTTCATCCTATGCAAGACTTGTCCAAAGTTGTGCATTCCTTTCATATAGTTTTTTAATCTCGTTAATTTCTAGAGCAATGTGATATGTTTGTTTTGTGGCTTGCTGCTCTCTTTCAGATCTGACCTCTGGAGGGGTAGTTGGTTTATTTTCTCCACCAATTATCTTATCTCCTACTTGTATTCCTCCATTTTCTGCACTATCTTCTTCAATTTTTACTCTGCACTGATTTCTCATGTGAGTGTGTTGTCCAAAATTGTTTGGAAGAATTCTTCAAGTATTCTCTCTAACATGTCTGTGCGGTGTTTTGATTCCTCTTTTTATATTCAGACTTCTATAAGGACTGTCTCCAAAACTTCCTTAGCTTCCTTGGATATCTCCAGGTTTGTTGCATATGTCCTTACCTTGGACTGTACTTCTTGTGCAACACTTACTTGCAATTTGTATAAGCATTTTGTTGGGATCTTGGATAGCTCCAAGTTCAACTTCTCCACATCCTTCAAGGGTCATTACATGGTTTCCTCATCTATTTGTAACATACTCTAGATGATGTGGAATGTGAAACTCCCCACTATTTCTGTTTAGACTGTCTCTTTCTCTTCCTAAATTGGCGCCTATTGCGATGTGCTTTGCTGATGTGTGACAATGAGTTGTAAAATTTCCATCACTTCTTTAACTTCCATAATCTTCGTCATGATTTCTTCTCCTATGTCTTGTACCTTATTAGGTACTAACTCCATGCCATCTTCTATGATTTTGAAATCAATGGGCTTGTTCTGTGACATCATATTCTACCTATGTTCTCCCCTCTGCATGGTTGATTTCCTTTTCTCTGTCTGCACAGGTTTTGTGACCTCTGGTGTACTTCCATTCCTTGTCTCCTGAGTGGAGGTTCCATATTTATTTTATGCTTCCCCATTGGTTCTTTCTGTGTTGTTAGTTCCTATTACTGAAGTCTTGGCACTATTTCATTTCTCCTTGGTTTCTTTTATGATGTCTTAGTACATGTAGGTTTTCTACGCTCATCTTCTTTTCTAGTATTTGTAACTGGGCTACTAGATTTATGTGTTATAGAAGCTTCTGATCGTTCCTTTCCCTTTGTCCCTTTCTTCCCTGCTACTGGCACCTTCCATTGATTCGGCCATTCTGTAAGTACCCATTGGACTTATTCCTCTTTAAGGTAATAATGCATCTTGAGCCATGTCTTTTTAGGGTCTCTTTTTTCTTGTATCCATGTGTTATGTATGGATTCCTTGAAGTTAGCTATCCCCTCATGTTCCTTCATGACTTCAGGTGATATTCTCCATGTATTTGCAGTATTCTCCTGCATATCTTTAATGTACATGCAAAAAACTATTGAGTTGGATTTCCTTTGCTTGGAATCTGTGCTGTGTCATAGAGTTTCATATCTTGTTGTGCCACACCTTCCTCTTCTTTCAAAAACCATTGAATACTTCGGTTTTTCCCATCCATCTATGGCTATCAAAAGTAACATCCAGGAATAGTGGAACTCTATTTGAGCATCTTGCGCATCCCTACAGTCTTCTAAGAAAAGGTTGAGCATATACAGTGCCCAACTCAGAACTGTACCTTTTGCACATTGTGCAACTGCTGTGACCACCCCTATAGGTGCCTCCTCTTTGCGACGTTTCCTCAGTATCTTGCATTCCATAAAATTTGTCACAAGCCTGGTAGTTGGTTCATTAATGTTCTTGATAATCATCCCCTTGTTGCCTCTATCTGTGCCAAATTTGGCCTTTACTTCTTCTACAATATATTTTTCCTTTGTTTTGTCATCAAGGTACTTCTCTGACTTTACCCCATCTGTCGATAATCTTGTCAAATTGGAAATTAGTGTGACATCTATTGGGATAGGTCTGTCCATCCATAAAAATCCTCCATGTACACACACCAAAAGTTTTTTGATGCATGCATTGATGTCTCTCCCCCTGTCAAAATGAGGTATTTCTAACAAATTCATTATGTTGAAGTTGTAAAGTCTTGTTATCCACTGTTTAGGCTCCACAATCAGGATTCATGTCGAAGTTGACCCATGTTCTCCATATAAACCTCCTGTGCAAGCTATAGGAACTTGGCGACTTCTATGACATCGTGATCTAAATACCATAATTTGGGAACACATCCCAACATATCCTCCACAATGACGACTAATTCCAGAATGTGAGGCAATGACAACTTGATTTGTATTTGTGTGCATGTTTATGCATTCTTCTTCAATGACCTTGTTGTCATTTTGTATAGGGTTTCTTCTTTATGCACTTCCTCATATGTGGCACAATCCTCCTCAACATTTGGCTTTTTCTCTGTTGCAGGTGTATCAGACTTTGTTTTTTAACTGTCATTGTCAGCATGTTCATCCTCTGCATGACTTGTTCCTCGGGTTTCTTTTCTAGGGTTCGCTGCCATCCTAGGGTTTCGGCCTTGTGCTGCTTGGCTGAATTTTGTTGCTTCTTCATGTGGTTTTTCTTCTCCAATCCTCATTGGGCTAATGGATTCAGTATCCATAGTGGGAATATCGTACACATTGACCACTCTGGTCGTTTCTTCCAGCGGTCTATTATTGCTATGGGTCCTTTGCAGAAATTGGCTTGGTTGTTCGAACTTTGGCGACGTCATGTTCTTGTCTTCGAGAAAAATCTACTATAGATCTCGGCTGGGTTCTTCACAATATCACACTTACTCTCCCTTTGTTTTATCTATCGCTCATTCTCTCAAAAATCACAAGTGTTTTGCATTTTCCTGACTTTTTCCTTTTTATAGACTCTATCATTAATGCTCTGACGCGTCCTTTCTTTTTAGTTCACCAGTTTTCCACTTTTCCGGTCATTCCTTGTTCCATCACGGGGTGTTTACTTTTCCTGCACACAGTCTTATGAATTATGTTGCATTGATTTTCTTGTTGTTGCACGTTATCATTCTCAAATATCTGTCTAATACTTATTCCTATAACTACTTCTTTTTGGATTTTTCTTCATTTTTCTAGTTTTTTTCTTTCTTTTTCTTCTTTTAACTCCTACTATTTACAATATGTACAAGTCTACTTGTTGCACTGCAATTACTGAGGGTTATTGGTTCGACTGTCCCTATACAGTTTCAGTTGACTACCATTCACCAGTCCTTGAATTTCATTTCATACTAGGTCTTGCAACTATACAACACCTCCATCTATAACATAATGTATTTGATATGGCCATAGCCAATGCATTCTAAGATTTCCTGGGTGTTGCAAATACTTATTTTCATAGAGGAGAAACAAATTTCCTTCCTTAAAATTCTTTTTCTTGATATATTTTTCATGCCATTCTTTATTTTTTTCTTTATGTACCTCCTAATGGAAACCTGCTATGATTTTTTCCTCTTCTAATTCCATCAATTGAGCCAATATTTCATGTGTTTCACCCCTTTCTATCATATATGTAATTGTTGCAATGCGTAGACTTGGTATCAAATAATCTAATGGAACAATTGTTTCATGTCCATACACTAATGTAAAGGGTGTTTTCCATATTAGCTTGTTGCATGTGGTTCTATCATCCCAAAGTAATACTTGTACCTTCAAATCCCAATCATCTTTGTTCACATTATAGATCTTTGTCAAGGAATTCTCCAAAATCTTGTTAAATGATTCTATTGTTCCATTTGGCCGAAGATGATAAGGATTTCTCTTCTAATGATGTATCTTAAATTATTTAATCAATGCCTCAATTATGTTATTGATAAAGTGAGTCCCTTGATCACTCATCAATATTCTTGTACATCCAAAACTTGTCACTACATGTTCAAATAAAGAACATGTTGCAGTCTCTGCGCTGTAATCCTTTACTGGTATTGTCTTAGCCCATGTAGTTAAGTATTTTGTCGCTATAATAATATGTCTAGCTCTTGATATTATGGTTGGTGGATTAATTGGACCTACAAAATCTATTGCATGGTTATCAAACACTAATAAAGTTACTTGCGGTCTCAATGGCATCTCATCCCTCCTGGATGGTTTCCCAACTCTTTCAAAAACATCACACTTTTGACAGTATTCCTTGGAATCCATGTGCACTATTGGTCACCAAAATCCTACGCGCAATACCTTTTATGCAGTAACTTTTCTTGTGTAGTGTCCTCCAACAATCCCTTCATTTTCTTTTGTTAAAATGATAGGCCTTTCATGCTCCATCACACATCTCCTTATGATGTTATCTATTCCAAGATTGTATAAATGACTTGCAATCAGTTGATAATTTTTATCTCTGACCACCAAATTTTTCTTATGTGCAGTGGTAAATTATCTTAGTGAAACTCCTGTACTCAAGAACTCAATAATGTCAGCAAAATACTCGCCATCTATCTATACTAAAAATAATTGTGCATCTGGAAAGTTGTCTTCCAAGTTATTGGGTTCTTCTTCATTGGTTATATTGGATAAGTGATATGGTCATGCATTCAATCTTCCCGGCTTCACTACAACTTCAAAATCAAATTCTTGGAAAAAAGGTAGCCATTTTCATATCCTCCCCCCCCAACACTGCCTTATTGACTAAGTATCTTAAGGAATAATGATCTGTAAACATATTGAAATGTTTCCCTAACAATTAATGTCTATACTTATGCAAAGCATACACCATAGATAATCCTTCTCTTTCTATAGTGTTATAGTTATGTTCTGAATTTGATAATGTTCTGCTTGCAAATGTAATGAGGTGATCTATATCAGCTTCTCCTGGTTGGATCAATACTGCTCCTAATTTTATTGCAAATGCATCCTCATGCACATGAAATTCCTTTGCCCGGTCTGGAAACACTAAAATCGGCCCAGTAACCATATTTTCCTTCAAAATATCCAAACTTTGTCGGCATTCATCATTCCACTGACATTAGTGTCCTTCTTCACCAACTTCTCTATTGGCACAATAATTTGTGCATATCCCCTTATGAAATTCCTGCAATACCCTATATGACCAAGTATACTCTTCAACTAGCACATTGATTTCAGTGGTGGTAAGTTAACTATGACATGAATTTTAGAAGGATCAACCAGTAGACCCTGTTTACACACCACATGCCCTAACAAAATACCAAAAGGTGTGATGAAAATACATTTCTTAATATTTAATGATATCTGACATTTTTTGCTTCTGACTAACATCAACCTTAATACTTCAACATGATCCTTGAATAAATTGAACATTGTCCAATCATCCAAGTACACCTCCAAAAACTTATGAATGGAGTCCTTAAAATTTGCTACTGCTACCCTTGAAAAAATGGTTGGTGCATTCTTTAACCCAAATGGAATAATTGTATGCTGAAATGATCTTCATTTTGTCGCAAATGTTGTCTTGTTTCTATATTCTAGCCCAATCCTTATCTAATGATATCCTAAAAATCCATCTGTGAATGAATAAGCTTCTTGACCACCTACATTCTCCAAAACTTCATCTGTAAATGGGGTAGGAAAAGGATCATGTAGGCAAGAATCATTCAATTTTCACAAATCTACACAAATCTTGATCCCTCCTTGCTTCTTTTCCTGCACTACCATAGGATTGATCCACTTTGATTCTTCCATTGGTTCTATGACACCAACTTCTAACATCTTGTCAATTTCTTCCTTCACTTTCTCCTTATATATTGGATTCAATGTGTAAGGTCTTTGTATTATAGGTCTCGCATCTTGTTTCAAAGGGATCTTCATATGTCCTAGTTCTCCTACTAATCCCTTCATCTCTGAAAATGTTGTTGGGAACAAATCATTGTATTCATGTAGTAACTCTGTGATCCTTTCTAATATCTAATTATCCCAATAATCTCCAATACTGGCCATCTTTGTGTGTTTTTCAGTTCCAATGTTTACCTTCTTGATCTTCAATGGCGCAAAATAATCTTTTGATTCTGTCTTTGGACCTTCTATTTCCCTTTCTCCTTCAACTTTTGGGATATGGATATTGCACAGGTTATCCTCTGTTGGATCTTCTTCCTCTACAACATGATAACAGTGTAACACTTGTCGCACTATCTGTCTATTCCGCTTCTGATGTGTTGGGACTATTTCAAATTTTGGTTCTTCAAATATTCTATCTCTTACCACCTTCAGTGTTGTATATATCTATGGACTTTCATTCTCAAAGGAAAATGTAACTACAAAATTATGCTGCATTTCTTCCCAATCAACAATTTCTTTGTGATGTTCATGTTCTGTGTACTAGTTCCTTGGAATTCTGTCTAGTGTGTGGATAAAATGGTTTCGTCATTCTTCTAGAGGTACTAATATTCATTGAGCCATGCACCTATCTACATGTTCTTGGGGTTGGCCAAATCCATCATATTTCTCCAAAAAATTGTTCTTCTTCTCTATGCCAAATCTAATGCGCATTAACCTTTTGCACCGAAACTAGTTATTAATCTTCTCCATATGTGTTCCCCACCATCTTGTAGGTGTATCTTTCAAAGAAATATATAATGTCGGTAATATCTGATTTTCCATAACCTCTACCTCAAACTTCATTAAGAATTCTTCTAAGTCATTAAAACCATAAAAAGTAGGAGGTTCTCTTACCTCTATACCAAACCATCCTAGCACGCATGTCATTCTGACGCATCTTCTAGTGGATAATTCATATAGTCATTGCTGCCAGTTTTCCAGTCCCATGTTAGAGTTTGAAGCACAAGAACTAATACTCCTCCAATAGAGCATGCCATTTGCAGTTGGGTTAATATAATCCTCTTTTCATGTGGTGGTTTTGTATAATTGATTTACATCTTCTGTAAGGATATTTTTTGTCACAGGTTCCACATACCTTCCTCCTTCTGAGGGATCCAAAGGTGCAATAATTTTGTATTCTCTAGATTCAAATATCATCTTCCTTTTTTTCAAATTGATAATAGTATGGTTATCAAAAGCCCAATCCAGACCCATTAAAGTTGGATATGGTGAAGTATTATCTATTATCTCAATGACTTCAAAGTCTTTCATGGTGCACACACCATCTAGATCTACTAGAATTCCTTTCATTCTTTCAATTGGAACCACCCTATGTTGATTTTCTATCTTCAACTAAATAGGTGAGTATCCCAGTTGAGGTTCTCCCATAGCTTCCCATGTCTTATTTGACAAAACGTTGACTTCTGATCCTAAGTCTAGTATGATATTCCCCATATTGAAATATCTTATGTTTGCATTCAACCTGAATTCTCAACTTGTTCTTCTCTTCTTCTAGACCTAATTCACTGCCTTTACCCCTTCTTCCCCGGAATGACACTTTTCTAACAGAGTTTTTAATATTTGTAAAGATTTTTTATCATTTAGCAACTTTACACAAGATCCCAAAAAGTTTCTTAAGTTACTTACTTTCTCTGAAGGTTTCTCTTTGTTGGTTTGATCAAATAATGGAGGCATGCCATACACTTGTATCTCATCTACTGCATTTTTTCCTGAGGTAGACACAATGTTTTCATTCAAAATTTCTTGTCTAGATTCCTTGAATATTTCCTTTTCTTTGCACGCATAAAACTTATGTTTAGGCATTGTGTTCTTCCTGGCCCACTGGTATTGATCTTGATCCTTTTTTACTGCATCTTCTCCCGTCTTGGCTCGACCTCTAGTAATTATGTTTGTCTTCTTGTCTTCTTCTTATTTGTTTTCCACAAAAATCCATTGTACATTATGATTGGTTTGGTTCCTCTTGTCCTGTATTTGTATGAATAGTGTCGGTGTAATATTCCAGATATAAAATAGTATGCAGAACATAAAGAATTAGCTAGAAATGGCAGATAAACAATGATATAACCAGAACAACGCCACAATAGTACCAAAATAACACCAGAAAGAGAACTTTGATTACTGAGAGCAATTTTCACTTGCCTCTTTGAGGGGGAAACCTACAACAGAGTAGAGCTCTATTACAATTATATCCAAGACAAAACTTCTCATACCCTCTATTCCTATTTATATTAAATCTATCTATCCAAAAGAACAATCTAGAGGAAGATCCTTCTAGAAGCGGAAGCTTCTATTAGGTCTTCTTACATTTGACTTATTCCTCCTTATTGTTAGGCCTTATTAATATTGACCTTTATTACATGGAAATATATTATTCTACCCACTTGAGGGGTTAGGTAGGTTAGGTCCCTAACATGCCCTCCTCCTTAGAATCAACATTTTCATCAAGGCTTGAGATGAGAAAATTGCTACAGATTGTTAGCAGGATCCTAGGTGGCATCTGTTGGAGTTGTATCTTTCCACTTAACTAACACTTCCTTGATGGTACGCTAATGAAGGCGACGCTCTCGCTGGTCCAAGACTGCTTGTGGCTACAACCAGATGGATCCTTCTACATCCAAATCGGGAAGGTTGGTTTGAGTTTGGCACTTAGTTCCAATCACATTCTTTAAGCAAGAGACATGAAAAACAGGATGGATATTAGAATGATTGGGTAAATCTAATTGATAGGCCACATGCCCAATGCACTTGAGAACTGTATAAGGACCATAAAATTTGGGTGCCAGTTTCTGACAATATTCAGCCTTGAGTAAAGTTTTCTTATAAGGTTGTAGTCGAAGAAATACCTGGTCTCCTTTAAAAAAATTTCGTTCTAAGCGACCTTGTTCAACTTATTTCTTCATGCGATTCTAAGCCATGACCAAATTATCTTTGAGGGTATGGAGAATAGCCTCACGAACTATAAGTGTTTGGTCAACCGCCTGGACCTTCGATACACCTGGCATGTAGAAGAGGATTGAAGGTGGATTTTGGCCATATACTGCTTCAAAAGGAGTCATGCGAGTAGATGTATGGTAAGAAGTGTTGTACCACCATTCAGCTAATGGTAATCATTGAGCCCATTGATTTTTCATTTCAGAGGAAAAACACCTCAAATAAGTCTCCAAACACTTATTGACGACTTTAGTTTGACCATCAGTCTAGGGATGATAGGCGGTGCTGAGATGCAATTGGGTGCCCTAGAGTTTGAACAGTTCTTGCCAAAAATTGCTAGTGAAAGTCGGATTCCGATCAGAAAGAATAGAATGAGGCATGCCATGAAGCTTGAAGATATGATCCATGAAAATTTGAACCATAGTTGATGTAGTAAATGGGTGTTGAAGAGCACATAAATGAGCATACTTGGAAAGATCATCCACAACCACCACGATGATGGACTTATTTCCTGATTTAGGTAATCCCATAATAAAATCCATATAGATGTCCCTCCAAATAGCAGGTGGAATCAAAAGTGGTTGGAGTGTACTAGGAGGTTTGATGGTTTCTCCTTTGTTGCATTGACAAACATCACATTCTGCTACAAAAGTGCGAATGTCCTTTTTCATACCATCCCAGAAAAAGGAATGTTTGACCCACTATAGGTTTTGGTAAACCCTGAATCCCAGCTGTGGGAGTAGCATGAAGCTCAGAAAGCATCATGGATTTAAGTTGTGACTGTTTACTTAAATACAAAAAACATTTGTAGTGAAGTTCATCGCTGTGCCAAGAGTACCCTAGGGAAATTGGATATTTGGTTGGATATTTGGCTTTCAATTTTTGGATCATATGTGAGATTTTAGGATCATGTAGCGATTCTTGGTGCACAACTTGGAGACAATCTGGTACAATGAAGGAGAGGGAAAAAAGGGACCCTTCATATTCATATTTTCAAGAAATGGTGTCAGCAACCATATTTTATTTTCCTTTCTTGTAAATGATCTCATAATCATAACCAAAGAGATTAGTTACCCATTTTTGTTTGTTTGGAGAGGAAGGTCATTTCTTCAGAAAATACTTAAGGCTTTGATGATTTGTCTTAATTTGGAAGTGTTGCCCCAGGAGATAAGGGCACCAGAGATCCACTGCATGCAGAATAGCCAACATTTCCTTTTCATAGATTGATTGGCCCAAATTGTGTTCTGGCAATTATTTGCTAGTAAAGGCCAAAGGTATGCCTTATTGGATAAGGATAGCTCCAATTCCTCTACGTGAGGCATCACATTGGAGGACAAAGGTTTTTGTGAAATCAAGAAGGGTCAAGACCAAAGTAGTACAAATAGTTGTCTTCAAATCTTGAAAATCTTGATCTGCTGTGAGAGTCCAAGTGAAAGAATTGTTTTTAAAGAGAGCAGTGAGAGGGGCTGCAGTCTTCCCATAATTCTGAACAAACTTGCGATAATAGCTGGTTAAACCCAAAAAACCATGCAAGCTTTTGATAATATTGGGGCGAGTCCAATCCTGCATTGCTTCAATATTTTTAGGATCCACCCGGACACCAGCCTTTCCAACAATATGACCCAAGTAATCTACTTTTGAGGCTCCAAAGGCACATTTAGAGCGATTGAGAAAAATTTGGTGTTGCAAGAGTAGATGGAGAATTTGATCCACATGGGAAAGATGAGTTTGCCAAGTTTTACTATAGATGAGAATGTCATCAAAGGAAAATAAGACAAAATGACGAAGAAAAGGATGGAAGACATGATTCATGAGGCTTTGGAAGGTGGAGGGGGAATTACATAGGCCAAAGGGCATGACCAAAAACTCATAGTGACCCTCGTGAGTTTGAAAGGAAGTCTTTGGTATGTCATCTTCTTGCATACGTATATGGTGGTAGCTAGAACACAGATCAATTTTAGTGAAGCACTGAGCCCCACTCAGCTCATCCAAGAGATCATCAATGAAAAGAATGGGGAACTTGTCCTTGATGGTGATCTTATTTAGGGCATGAAAGTTGGGACACATGTGCCAAGTACATTCTTTCTTAAGTACCATGACCACAAGGGAAGAATAAGGGCTGGTATTGGGGTGGATAACACCCGCTTGGAGCAATTCTTGCACTATTTTCTCAATTTAATTCTTTTGGGAAAATGAGTGATGATAAGGGAGAACATTGGGAGGAAGACTACCAAGAACAAGGGGAATGGAATTATCATGAACACCACGAGAAGGAGGAAGTACCTGAGGGGTGGAAAAAATAGATTGATATTTGGAAAGGATAGCTTGGAGGTCAGGATGCACAAAGGATGTCTCAATGGCTTGAATAGAATGGAGTTGAGCAATGATACCAGAGTGGCCTTTCTTGAGGGGATTTTCCATACGATGGGAACTAATTATCTTAGGAGAACCAGCTGTGAGACCTTGGAATTGATACATTTTTCCTTCCTATTGGAATTGCATGGTTAATTCCTTAAAATCCATAAGAATGGGACCCAAAGTGCGTAACCATTCAACACCTAGCACAATGTCACAACGTCCCATGTCAATGGAAAACATATGATATTTCAGTTGGTAATGTCCAATTTGAAGATGAAAATTTTCACAACACCCACCACATTTCATGGACCCACCATTGGCTATCATGATTTGAAAATTATTGAGAGCACGAATATAGAAATTGGTTTCCTAGGCAATGCGACGATGAATAAAATTGTGGGTGCTACCACTGTCAACAAGGATGATGACCTTCTTGTGCTTAATGTAGCCAATGAGCTTGAGAGTTTGTGGGGCCGAGAATCCAGTGAGGGAATGAAAGGAAATAAGTGCGTCAACTTCAAGTGGGTCAGCAGGCTCCTGGGTGGCATCGGGAAGGGAGGGTTCTTCAACAAGGGAAATTGTCACATCCTCTTTAGGAACATCTTCAAAAATAGCCATAAATAGTTTTTGTTCCTTACACTTGTTCCTCGGAAAATATTTTTCATCGCAATTATAGCAAAGACCCTTCAGTTGGCATTCAACCATTTCATCCCTAGTGATTTTATGGACCTTGAGGGGAGTGACAGGGGGGTTAGGATTAGTGGGTTGAGGGTGAGGAACAAAAGGGGTTTTTTTGTTTTGGGAAAAAACAAATTGTTGGGCCTCTTTAGCATGTTGATTAGCTTCCAACCAAGTTGGAGGGCAGGCCATGAGAACCGGGGATCGGATTTCATCCTTGAGACCACTGATAAAGAATTCACGAAAGAACGCATCTGACATGCCCTCTGTTCGAAAGGCCAAATGCTCAAAAGTAGTGATGAAGTATTCCACTGTGCCTGACTATTTCAACTTGGTCAGACAACCGAGATAGTGGGTATCAATATCAAAGAGGGCATAGAGCTCAGAAACAAACTGGGTCCAGGCAATATACCTCCAACGTGAATTTTTTCTCCAGTGCCACCATTTACAACGTTCAGGATCTAGATAGAGGACAACCTAGCGAATTTTGGCCAACTTGTCAGTAATACCATGAAGAGAAAAATAATTCTTGATTTGAGTGACCCAACCTGTAGGATTGGAGCCATCAAATTTATTGACCTCTATGCGGGGACGATGAGGTTTATGATGAAAGGAGTTGGAGTGAAAATATGGAGACTGAGAGGAATCAACATCATCGGGTTGGTCTGATAAGGAAGGACCCATAGGTTGGTTCAAAACTTGATTGACAACATACTAGAGGGAGGTCAATTGGGTTTTGAGTTTGGCTTCCATGTTGTTAAAGTTGTTCTCTAATTTGTCAATGCAGGAATGGGTAGAATCCATCTGAGATGTGAGATGTTTGATGGATACATGGGCTTGATTAATGGAAGATTGGAGTTCTTGGTTATGAGTGGTAGCCATCTGGAGAGGTGAAGTGTGGGTAAGGTAAAATTGGGCGGGTGGGACCACAAAAAAAAAGGAATTAGAAGGGAGAGGTACCATGATGATTAGTGCTTGAAGGGAAATATAATGGAATAGGCGACAAAATAGGGAAATTGGGAATGGATCGGGTACACTGAAACAAAAAGGATTAAAAATGAAGGGTATGGCTGCGATCAGGGAGAAAAGAGGAATCCAATGGAATAGGTCCCAAATAAGTGTGCTGACAGGAGCACTATACTGTTTTTTTTTTTAACTCCTTTGGAGTTATACTCCGACCTGAAGAATATTGTAGTGACGAAATGCTCAAATGCTTAATAGGAAGAAATGTGTAGTAATTTCGCAACTAGAATGCAGAATTCACTATAGCATAGTAATAGATCTTGTCAGTTCTATTTATATTTCCTTCCCAAGGGTTAGGGTATTCAAGGGTTCTACAGACAAGGGTTTGCATTATGCTATAGCTCTCTAATATACGTGTGGGGTCCAATAGTAGTACTTGGCCCAATATCTCAAGGAACCAACTAAGGAGGTTAGATCGTACCCTTATTCATACTACCTGACTACCCAGGTACTAGAGTGTATCTTCCCAAGTGTTGTTCTCGGTGGCACTATAGCATTCAAGCGACTGATCGGTTTATCCATGGAGGGCTTCAAGAGATCTATGTCGATCAGTATATAGGTGTTTTCTGATGTGCTACCACTCGAAGGGGTACCAATAGGGGTTACAAGGGTGGACAACAGATGTGTTCTTAAGTACCACTTGTATTTCCTGTGTGTGTGAATCCCCGACTGCAAGTTTATGCACGTAACGATAGATCTTCGCAGCTTAAAGACATCGGAATACGTCTCTACCCTGGAAAAAAAAATTAACCCATAATTTTTTTTTGAGGAAGGTGCTCTGATACCACTTATAATATTCCAGATATAAAATAGTATGCAGAACAAAAATAATTAGCTAGAAATGGTAGATAAGCAATTATATAACCAGAAAAGAACCAAAATAGTACCAAAATAATACCATAATAACACCAGAAAGAGTAATTTGATTACTGAGAGCAATGTTCACTTGCCTCTTTGAGGGGGTAAACTCCAGCAGAGCATAGCTCTATTACAATAATATCCAATACAAAGATTCTCATACCCTCTATTCCTATTTATATTAAATCTATCTATCCAAAAGAATAGTCCAAAGGAAGATCCTTCTAGAAGTGGAAGCTTCTATTAGGTCTTCTTACATTTGACTTATTCCTCCTTATTTCTAGGCCTTATTAATATTGACCTTTATTACATGGAAATATATTATACTACCCACTTGAGGGGTTAGGTAGGTTAGGTCCCTAATAGTCATACAATCTTTTGTTTCATGGTCTATTGCATGACAATGCGTACATGTCACAGGTGGTTGTGGACAATCTATGGCATAGTGTCTAGTTTTCTGACAGTTATGGCATACTACTGGTCCTCAACCTCCTCCAAAGCCTCTTCCTCCGCGACCTCCTCCTCTAAATCATCCTTTGTTTCCTTGATTATCTTCACACGTTGTATTATACTACAGTCCTTGATTGTACTGTGTTTTCACGTTATCGTGCTGTGGTGGTTTTGCGCACTGTTGTGTGGGATTATATTGTTGCTTCCCTTGAAACTATTGCACATTATACTATGGTTGTTTCTTAAACTACTGCGTGGGATTTTACTATGGTTTTTGTGCATTGTTATATTATGGGTTTTGTGTAGGTTTTCTTATTATGTGCTCATCTTGCACCCTATATGTATCTAAAATCCTCACTTTCATCATCTCCAAATTTCTACAATCATTGTCTTCATGTCCAATTGAATTGAAAAAATTACAAAATGTACTCTTTGGTACTATCTGATATTTCTGCATCATGGTTCAATGATAGGGATCATTCTCATGTACTTTACAGATCTCACACCATGGTCCTCGTGAAGATAAACGGTTCATCATACACACTCCTATATACTACGCAAATAATGGACACTCATTCTTATGATGGCCTTTTGTCCTATGCGTTGTACACCAAAAAACTTCTCTTTTTTCCTTTCCTTTATTCTGGTTCAACTGGAATGTTAAGTTTTTCAGATCTTGTATCGACTCTTCCACGGTTGGATCTATATGCTTGTACTTATTTTCTTCTAACTATAATGTAGCTTGAAGAGCCTCGCCCTGGCTCTGGAATTTTTGTTGTATCAAGGGATACTTTAGGCGTGGAAACAAATAATTAACAAACAAATTTCGATGTTGCATATAAGTAATTGGGTATTTCAATTTACCTTTTATTCTTTTGAACTTTTGATCCACCTCCCAGACCGACTCATCTAGATTTTGTTTGATCTCAATCATCTAGTTCATAAACTGATCCTTTGAGCTTGTCTTTTGAAATTCATTAATCAACTACCTCTTCATCTCTGTGACATTTGTAGGCACTCCTGTTGGGTTATTTACTACGAGACCCATGTAACAATCTAGTGCGGGGTCTCTAAATGTGATTACCAACTGTTAAACCTTTGTATATTCATCTTTAACTTTCTTAGCTACCCAAATATTTTCATAGATGAAAATATGCTTCTCTGGGTCCTCCGACCCTTCTCCATGGAACTCATGTAACCTAATAGTTGGATATTGTCTTTCCATTGTGAAACTTGTTGTGCTACCACCCCCACGTAGTGTAGAAACTTGACTTCTACTTGTTGAATTACTTCCACTTGAATTAGACCCTCATCCAAAAATTATTCTACCATTAATCACTTGCCAGTTAATCGGTTTTTCTTCTTCATATGTCTTAGTGATACATGCGGTTGTAGGTTCCACACTAATTCGGATCTGGAATGGAGATCCTTCTTCTACGCTGGACCCATGACCTCTGGTTTTCCTCTCATATGTTGTGCACAATATATCCCCAATCTACCTCGTGGCGCAGCGATCCTCTACCTCTTCATCATCATTGTCCAATCCCTCTTCCTCGGCTACCACACTCTTCTTTGTATTCATCTTATACTGTTAGGGTCATCTGTTGCATGTCACACCTGCGTTCCTTATGATTTCCCTGGTCTGTTCATCATCCATCATGATGGGGTCCATTTCTTCCTTCTTTTGTCTACTCTCCAAAGACTTCTCCATATATCAGATCTTCCTTAGTGCTTCCCCCAACTCCCCCATGCGCAAAGAGTGGTCTAGTTGTCTGATTCCATGGTCATCACTCCTTTATCATATAATAAGATCTTGATTCTTGATTGACATGTAAAGATACCTAATATATCTTCCTCTATGTCCCTTCAATAATTTATTCTTTGCAATAGTATATGAATCTATTGTATCTACAAAAAACTCAGTGATAAACCCTATAGTAATGTTATCTAACCAAAAATCCACTGCGTGCATGAATTTATTATTAACACTTTCCAACTGCACAATGGTATGAGTAGTCCACTCTACTAGTGTAATCCGATTAGTCGGATGGGTATCTTTCAATATCAATAACCATTCCTATAATAACTCTGGAAAGTAACAAAAATAGGATTCATGCAAATCAGTAAACACATACCTCTTTAGATACTAACGTGGTGTATACCTGGAACCCTTATTATCTTTCCACACGAACTCCAACTGCTTTGTTTCCAACCATATTTCAATCTCTTTCTTTGTAGGGTTCCATGGCCTGACCATCCATTTTTACCACTGCATCTTCTTCACCAAACCCCTTCTCGGTTCTTCTTCTGATTTTCATCTGACAACAGAACCATTTGTTGGATATATGGGTTGACCTGGGTTCTACCTTAGTTCTCCAACAAAACCCTTTTCACCATCGGCCCTTCTAGTAAACTAGAAGGGCCATGCACAGAGTGCACACCGCAATATCACTCGAGATGGATTATGGCGGACTACAGGATGTAGATGTATGCAGTCATGGATGGGGTTGGGGATGTCCTTTTTACTTCTATTTCTTCTATTTTAACATGCATTCTACTATAATATTCATATGTTCTACCATTTCATTCATTCACAATATTCATTTTGCATATCTATTCTAGTGCACGCTATAAATAAACCCATTCATTCATCTATTCATAAATGAAGAAAAAATGAAACACATTCAAACACATTGCAATACAAGGTTTTACCGTGGTTCACCCCTCCTAGGGCTACCTCCACAAAGATCTTCTTATTTTTTCTTATTCTTCATCAAAAGAGCATTATGTGCATTAAATCATACAATAGTGCATGAGTAGTGAGGCAGACTAGCATCTCACCAAGATCCACAGCTTGCGACCTAACCCTTAGTTACATCTCAAAAAGGACTCCATTATCTCCTCAGTTGAACATACCAAAGACTGAAGACTCCAAAATAGGTTCTTCGCACCAAAAGAAGGACTTTTGCATACATTCATATCTCTCTCCCAATCTACCCCATACATCTTCCATTTATACTACAAAAAGTGGGTAAAAACCATTACATTGACGAAAAAACCCTAACTCTAAGTGGACTCCACTTGTCCACTTTCTAACTATCTTTCGCGTAGTTTGTCTTCATCCTTTCTTTGACTTCTTTCTTTCTTGATGCATTGCTTCCTCTGCCCTTTTTTGCATTGGTCTTCCTTATTTTCTAGAACTCTCAATTTCCTATGGCCCATTCTACCTCGCTTACTATGCTCAACTCCCAAAATTGCATGCTCCAACAACTTGCTTTTCCAATGAATTTTGGGCTTATATATCTCTATTTTGTCTTGTCTCAGGCAGGTACAACACTCTTTGCAGGAGAATTACACTTTGGTAACCTCCCTTCACCAACAAGACCATTTTCCAAGCCCTCCATTACATTCTCACTTTGACGTATAGGGGTTTCATCTTCCATCATATCACTTTCCATCTAAATCCCCCTAGGGTCATTGGGATTCCCCCCTTGTGGTGATTTTCATCATCACTAAACTGAGGGGAGTGTCTATCTAAGGTGACAATGGGTAGATACTCTCACAATTTTCCCATGTTTTTGGATTGGGTTTCTATTTTCCCAACCTATAATCTATGTGATAACATTTTGGTGTCATTTCTGTGGAGGATTTTGAATCCTCTTCGTGCCCAAGCAACACTTTGGAAAGATTCAATCCCAAAGCCTATGCCCCTAGATTTCTTGGTGAATTCACTTGTGGAAATTTCCCTTTCCATTTTCCTCCTTTGTTGAGTTAGAGTTCATCTAGTGACTCCACCACCCTAGAATCTGAAGACCCTTCTCCCTGGAAGATTCAAGCCTTCCAAAGTTTACTGAAGAAAGCCTCCTTTCAAATCCCCCATTGTCAAAATCCTCTTTCATGATAATATTCATCTTGCACCAATGGATCGTCCTTGGGAAAAATACCTCTACAAACCCTTGAACATGGCTTCCATTGTTGGATATCCCAATACCATGCCTAAAGAAATCAACAAATGGTTGCCAAAGTTTCCAAGAAACAATGTGGTCACAGTTGAAGAACAAATCTATGCCATTGGTAGAGACATGGAAAATGAAGGAGTAGAACATGAAGATGTGGAAATGGAGATATTAGATATGTCTCTAATTGAATATGATCAAAGGTGGTTCAAAGGATTGCCTGACAATCACCTAGAAACATATGAATATTTCGCTAAGCTTTTCAGGAGAAGATGGTCAACAAAGAAGGATAGCATAATGCTAATGAATCAATTAAACCAGATAAAGAAGAAGGAGAACGATACAGTGAATGAGTTTGACACCAGGTTTGACAAGCTACATGGCCAAATCCCGAAGTATTTGTGCCCATCATATGTGGTTGTTTGTCTCCTCTATGTGAATGCATTTGAGGGGAAATTTGGTTTCATCCTAAGGGATAAGAAACCCACCACTTTGGCAGATTGAGGAGAATATTCTCTACTCTAGGATTGACCCTTATCAGTATCCTCATGCCAAGGCAGAAGCAAAGACTAAGGTGTCAAGTAATAGTGCACCAAATCTGATCGCTCTCATAACTCAGAAGCTTAATTAGATGAATACTCATTTCGTCTAGACTCAGAATTAGCTCATGACCCAACTAACAAATTTGGAAAGGAATTATTTTGCTCCAAGAATTCCATTTTTCAGACAACAGAAGGACTCTATAGGGTGGAAGGATAGGCCTCAACAAGAGGCAAAGGATCATGATAATTTGAATCATGTTGGGATGGTCAACATTGATTAATCATAGTGGTGCTCTCCTTCTCAAGAGCCTCATCCAGAGAAGGAATGTTCTGGGAGAGAAGAAGATTCACCTAACAGTATGAAATTCATAGATACAATTTTTTTCTTCCAGGATGATAATGATGATGATGAGTATGTGGATATTACATCGAACAACTTGATGAATTCTGAAAAAGGCAAGCCAGAGAAGGTCAACTCAAGGTGCTTAACGAAATGATTGAGGATTATAGGAAAGGGTTGAAGAAGAGGGAAATCCTAACCTATTCTAGAAGGAATAAGATTCATGTCCCTCCTATGCAGAATTCACTGACAGAGAAACAAGCTCTATCTCAACCAATAGGAAGATTCATCTAGCCTCTTCCACCTCTAGTCCATGACATGATTCCAAAACCAAAACAAACAAATGAAGAAATTCAGTTGAACATAGATGTCCTAGCCATGATTGAAAATATGAATATGTCAGTTCCTATGGTGGAAATGTGCAAGATTCCTTTTTTCATAAGAGAAGTCTTGAAAATTTTGAAGGTACCAGTTGAAGCATAACACCCCCTTGTGATTCTGAATACTATGTATCATGGACGACGAGAGGATGATTCTCCTCCTTTCTATCTTTCACTAGCTACAAATGGTCTCTGTCTAAATAGTTGCATGCTAGATTCAGGAGCCTTGACAAATGTGATGTCCCTGAAGGTTATGAACCAACTTGGCTTGAGGATAACACACCCATATGGAAATTTTTGTGGCATTGATTCGACGAAGGTGAAGGTCTATAGTCTCATAGAAGATGTCAAAGTGTATTTGTTGGACTTCCCTCATATCAGCCTCATCATGAACATAATGGTCACTGATGTGCCAGATGCATGGGGCATGCCTTTTGTCAAGGATATGGGCTACAACAATGGGTGGTTTTCTCAGCATGGATCTCACACATGCATGCATTCCCATGGGAGATGGAACTTTTGAGATCTTGTATAACAGGCAGGTGGTCAAGAAGCATGTCATGGATATTTTCAGCCTTCATTATTATAGTGAGTGAAAGTTTGATGTTACCTGCCAAATCATTGAGTATGATTTTCAAGTTTTATCTTTTTAATAGGAAGACTGTATAGACACCTTACTTCCAAAGACAAAAAAATAAAAAGAGAGGTTTGTAGAATTCCAAGGGAAGGAACTAGGGTCCATCAAGATATTGAAAAAAGAATAAGAATAAGGGGAAAAGGAATGTGAAAAGGCCATAAAAGACGCGGTTAATATAGAACCACCTTCATATCCTTACATTGAGAATATACCCTACATCAACTACACTAAGGGGATAAGAAAAGAGGCGGCATAGGTATGACCAAAGGAATGAATATTTTTGTCTTGGCCCTTACATTGTGTGGAATAAGTCCATGGAAGGAAAGTATTACTTGTCTACCATGAACGGGAGAAAGATGCCACTACCGGTAGAAGGAATAAGTGAGATAAGAAAAGAGGCGGCATAGGTATGACCAAAGGAATGAATATTTTTTTCTTGGCCCTTACATTGTGTGGAATAAGTCCATGGAAGGAAAGTATTACTTGTCTACCATGAATGGGAGAAAGATGCCACTACCGGTAGATGAATCTCTTCTTCGACCCTACGTCAAAGGAACTTGACTTCATCAAGGCCCAT
>ML778430.1:722558-753544 GCA_009831015.1 Picea engelmannii
ATGGGGGCCCTCCATAACTCCACAAGCACACTGCTTCAAAGGAGACTCAGATGTAGAAGCAAAATTGAAGTATGATTCTATATTTCAAAATGTCCATTACAAACCAACTCTAAGATTACAACTCTCTCTAATTCTAAGATTACCAACTTCAGGATTAGGTAACACTCCTATTTATACAAGAGCTATGATAACAAACTCATAAATGTGATCCACTAATCTCTCTTCAGTTCCATACATCTCTCAACCATCTAGACACATAACCCTCTTTTGTCCTTGATCTTCTCCATGAGATCCATGATATCCTCCATGATCTTCTCAATAATCTCTTCATGATCTCTTCAAATTCGAATTTGAACATAGAGTGCCACATAAAGGTGTCTTGGAAGCTTCCTTGGAACCTACACATGTCATAAAACAATCCACTTTCCATATATGAAGTAAAATATATTATTTTCTAATATTTAATCAAGAAATTCTCTTAAAAATGTTTAAAAAATAAATAATATTTGGAAAATATAAATGAGACCCATTAATGGTGAACAATAGGGAAAATGAAGTGAAATGGTGGTGAATAATGAGTGATATAATGGAAGCATAGGTGAAAAATGTATGGTAATGAGTGATATTTGTATGACGTTTTGAAGCCCAAACAGTGGCCTCGAAACACTGAACTACACAATGAATCTGTGCATGGGAGGCCCGATGGAGTGTTGCGGATCCCGTGATCCTCCCAATCATGAATAATACAATAAGGAGGTGGAGGCTAGTAATATTTTGTATCGGCACCTGAGATCCTACTTTCTCAGTACCAGCCTCATAGTACATCTCGATGTAATCCTTTATGTTGTATGAACATGGAGGAAATGTCCTCATATTGACCGATTCCCCTCTCCTGTAGAGGCCAGTCAAAAAGCATATGTCCTCTGTCATTGGGGTCAGCGACTGACCCTCTAGCATGAATGCCTCTTCATTGGGGTGCCAACACTCTACCAAATGGTTCAATAATCTAGGTTTTTCCCTCATGAATGGACACTAGAAGAACTTCCACATGCTACATGGTTTCATCATAGTAATGGCCCCGGGATTCTCCTCGACTAAGACATCTAATTCCTTATGTTCCCTTTCTCGCCAGTGCACATACATCCTGTTACACAAAAATTTGGAAGTGATTAACACTTGTTTCATCTTTTTGGAGCATTAAAAGAGGTGTACGTGGGTTTCCTTTAAGATAGTTGCGTATGTACATGGTCTAAGTGTTGCTTTTCCTGCGTACATACATAGGCTGAGCATGGACATCCCTTGTACACGCAAACCTGGCCCTTTTACAAGGGCACGTGCCTCCCAAACATGAAATTTAGCATGGAAAAATGCATAAAATTGAAAGAGAAGGTTATTTGTACTTACTTGGTTCAAGTGTGAGGGTTTTTCGTCCATCGTAGCTCCTTGAATTCATGTTTTGAGAAAGAGGGTTTTTTACCTTTTTGAGTAATTCAAGTGGAGATGGTTCATTTAGTGGACCTGGTTAGCGAGTGGATATGGTTCATTAAGTATAGCGAGCGGTGGAGATGGTGGAAAGAGAGTGTAGATTGTTTTGCATCGTGAGTTAAGTCTTGTTCCTCGTAGCTTGGTACCTCATCAATATAGGGAACCTGTTATTTTCCAAATTGCAATGGTTAAAATGAGTTGTCCACCTCTATTTATAGACTTTTTTCACCCTTTTCCCTAATGTGATCCCCTTTTTCCCCTTTCTTGAATTGGTGGCTACTTAAGTTATATTTTGAGATATCTTTGGGTCGTTATGATGAACGTGTTCTTTAGGTTTGGTGTTTTTCTTGAGATGGGTTACACTTATATCATCCCATGGTAAAAGTCATTTTTTCAACTATTGCATATAGGTTAGGTTTTTACCCCCTGCATTTTTCATATTGTTGAATTTTTTTCTTTTCCATAGGATCAATCCCACTAAAGTTCAGCACAAAACCTTTTCAACTGCTTTAGAAGTGTCGTAATTAGGTGGTAGAGCCTTCCTCTACATGGATTCCCTAGGTAGATCCTTTGTTGCATTTTTGTTGGAGTTACTTCACACACACCTAGGATTTTTTTTTTCCTAAGGTTTTTCCTTGTTTATTAGTCATTATTAGTCATGTATCAAGTCTCCTATTTTTTAGGAGAGAATATTCCACTTGGAGAATACTCTCTTCAGCTGACACTTCAGTTTGACTAGTTGAGTTGAGTCTAGATGTTGCATTGGTTTTATCACCATGCAACATTGGGATCATCACCATGCTAATGAGCACTTGCCTTGGGATCATCACCATGCTAATGAGCACTTGCCTTGGGATCATCACCATACTGGTGCATTACCCTTGATTCCTTGATATAATCCTCACTACACTTTGTTTAGTTAGTTAACTAAAGACTGGTTGACTAGTTAACTCAACTAGGTGGCAGTTCACTCCCGTAACTGCCTGAGAGACTAGACTAGGTGGCAGTTCACTACCGTAATTGTTGGTGTGTGTCTAGATCACTATAGTCCACCACTATGGTGCATTTTTTCTCCTCCAGTGTGCATTCATTGAGTTATACAGGGTATATCATGTGTAAATTATTCATTATTCATTATTCATGACGGTTAATGAGAATTCTTCCATTCTTTCTCTCCTTCTTCTTCTTTCTCAATTTCTCTCTGCAAATGTGTGTAGTATTTTCTAGCTAAATATATTTTGTGTAGGTTCAACACATTTAAAATTTTGGCATCCATGCTGTGAGTTTTATATATAGGCTTGGGAGTCCTTTTTAGTCCCGCCATGATTACATATTGAAGCCTCATTCTTCTTTCTAGTCATCATTCTTGGCCTTACCCATAGGACTCCCTAAAGAGCATGGTTTGTTATCTTTCAATATCAATTAAACTTTGAAAGCAACATCAAATGAGAGATTATTTATTCTTTTCAATCTCATTTGGATTACTTGAGAAAAGAAACCCCCATGGAGTCTTCTTTAATCCTTTTCCAGATTCTCTAAAAATGAAAAGATTATCGAGCAATCTTGCTTCCCTTCACGCTCACCAAAATCAAATTTGAAGGCTCATATGTATGGCAGTAGTTTCCCCCTTTTTTGGTTTGGACGGTTAATTTATGTATAAAGGTATGCCCTAGGAGCTTCGTTTTTCTAGGAGAGTATTCTCAGGTGTAAGTTTAACCCTTTTTCGGGAATGAGGGATTAAATTTTTGAAAAAGGGGCATTCTCCTTGGTTTTGGTTTATCTCTTTTTCGAGTCTTGGAGATTACCTATGAAAAAGGAACCCCATTGGAGTCCATAGTTAAGATCTTTTCAGACTCCCTAAATATGAAAAGATTGTCGAGTGACCTTGTTCCTTTCACACCCATTAATTGGTCCAGAAAGAACATTTATTCGGCATAAGTTTAACCCTTTTCGAGCCAATAGATTATCCAGGAAAAAGGTATGCCCTAGAAGATTTGACTCACTGGGAGAGTTCTCCTAATTTATATTTTATAATTTTTTAGGCTAAGGAGACTAAGCTTAGAAAAAGGTTGTGAGTCCATAGTTAATCTCTTTTCAAACTCCTTAAAATTGAAAAGATAGCTGAGTGATCTTGTCTCAATCACACTCGTTAAAATGGTTTTGAAGAGACGTCTTTTTAGTATAATTTTAACCCTTTTTCAAACCGAATGGACCAATTACTAAAAAGGAACACTCTTGAGTCTTCGTTTAGTGTTTTTCAGACCCTCTAAACTTGAAAAATCATCGATCTTACCTTCTCTAGGCTCGTAAAACTTCACATGTGAGGATTCTTGTTTTTTCATTCTTAATCACATTGCATGTCTCATCCTTGTATCTTTGGCCTAATGCTAGCTCCATGTTGCTATCAACAAAACCTTCAAAGCATTCCTTACACGCAAGCTTTGCATCACTTTTTTCCTTGCAATCTAACACCTTGACCCATGGAGGAATTTTTCCAAGTGTCCTTATCCTACACATGGTTTCTTGCACTGAGGATCAATATGTTCCATGCGCTTGGAACTATTTTTCTTTCCTCCAACATTCATTCCTCACTTGTAACGTAGCATTCTTTTTTTTGAAGCTAGTTAAAATTTTGAAAAAGAAAAAAAATCAAATATTCTAAAAATAGGGAATGAGATAGACATTCTCTTTTTTTGGCAGCAAGACAACTGCCCTTGGACAAAGCACATCCTTATGTTTGTTCGTCGATCATTGGGATATAGTATGACCTTAGGAAGTTTTTCTCACTACATAGAGTTGTTTCCTCCTCCATTTGGTTACTCTTCCAAAGATATGGAGAGTTTGTGGTGCCTCTTGTATCTAAGAATTATGTCAATATTACGCTGCCTGAGTCTCATCATTTTTCATGATTTTGTCAAAGAGAATTTTTATCCAACCTGAGTTGGCCATTTTGTAGTTTGTCTCTTGACTTTCATGAGTCAGCCATCCTGAGAATCTTGTTAAGTTCAGATTCAAAATCGATGAAGTTTTGTTCCTGATGATCAAGATCCTCCAGTATTTCCCCGATGACATGTCGAATACCTCAGGGTAGTGAGTCTTACACTCCTATTGTACTCCTACATGATTTTTGAAGATATTGAAGTTGTTTCTCAAGTTATGAATCTCCTCATCTCTAGCCATAGGCGTTGATGATTCTTGAAGATGCATATTATATTGTACTTAAATATCATCAAATGATTTTGAGATGTAGATCTATTGTGTATTGCTCATGGATGCACTTTATATAGACATTTATATTACATGGATCTGCAGTGTACTTGATTGGCAGCCATGATTAGTTCATCTTGATCATGGGTATGCCTGACTCTGAGAGATTATCATTGTTTTTCAGATGGCATGCTCTCGAAATCTGACCTAGGCTCACTCAACTCTGTGCCTTACCACCAGTAAAGATATTGTAATGTGTTTCAGCCATCAGCTTCTCTTATGGCCTCACATATAAAGGGGCATCTGTTATAGCCCAAAAATTCCTTACCTATGCATACATGGCATTGGCCTTTCCACTTACATATTTTTCCAAAATACTGTTGAGGCTTCTTCTTAAAAAACTATTTTTTGGAACATGTACGCACCCTATTGAACTATAGCCTGCGTACACATGTGATATGAATACTAGTTATCCCGCATACATACACGAGCTGCATACTAGTTAGCCCACGTTTACCTCCAAAAATTGCAAAAAATATAAAATTGCAAGGAATTCAGCGGAGTTTACAGGATATCGAGGGTTTCCCAACCATTTTACCCATTGTATCCCGTCCCCAAACCAAATAACCATATTTTTCTCATATAAAAAGAGGTCTTTGGGTCACATTTACAACAACAAGCAAGAGAATAAGAAAACTCTACCAAAATCCCTTCCCCTTCTTAGCCCAAGTTTTGTGACGCACCCCCGCTCTCAACAGCAGGCGGTCGCTTCCGCCAGGACCTCCTTTTTCTCTTGGCCCCGAAGAGTCTAAGCTCTTCCTTTCCTCTTGAGAAATCTACCCACAGTAGGCTCCTCCAGCTATCACCCCCTTCGGAATGCGGGATATCGCGACTCGGGGTTTCGCAACTCCTGTGAACACAATTTACTAATCACTCTAACCTCCGAAACCCGAGCTCCGAATGGTCAAATAGTCAACGCACCCGGTCTCGGGAGTGTTCCTATCGGGAAATCGGCGGATGAAGGGCAGTGGGATTCTTACCCTTCGAAACCCCGAACACCGATGCGCCGATATGTCTCCACGTGTCTCCCACTAACTTCCGGGCCCACACTGCCACGTCACTTCGGGAGTTCGCGGCTCGCGGGTCCGCGACTCCAAGTCTCCTGCGGCTGGAACCTCGACTACCGAAACTCCGATATTTTCGGATTTGTGCCACCTGTCCCTCCAGGAATTGACGGTCCCGATCAAATCGGGGAATCGCACTTCGCGATTTCTACGTGCGTGTGCTTCTCACACCCACCAACCCCGATTCTCCGATAAACGATATCCAATGGCTCCTTAGCTGCCTGAGGGCTAACTCCCTCGCCTCTTCTCCCAGATTCTATGATCCTCGGGACTTCGCGATTCTCCGGGACGAACACGAGTCGTCGATTCTCTTCCTCTATGAAGAGATATCTGTTCCGCCACCTTCCTCTGGTGCAACTGAACCAAGGCGTTATCCCTCCAGAGCTTCCTTCGACTCGAAATCCTTCAAGAGGGTCTTCGAACACGCTCCTTGTACTCGGTCTCCAATCACTTCTGAAAGTGTTGAAGTCTCCTGAGTTCGGTGCGTCCCTACTCACAACTGGTTCAAATCTCCTTCTCTCAGACTTGCTACTGAGACTCGATCTTGACCTGCACTCGCCTGCACGGCTCGAATACTTCAAACCCACACTGAGCAACGGAGAACAAAAGTTCAACTGCTTAGCCTCCTCGACGCACTCTATACGGAGGTATTCAACTGCACTCGATGCAGGAATCTCCTGGCCTAAGCAGAGAAACAATTGAAACTCATTCCCTCAGATTCCTAACCTGATATGCAATCACATAAGCAGCATATAACAGGTAAGCATAAAATGAAGCAAACATACACAAACATAATATCAGCAACACATAGAGCTCAAACGCGTCCATGGAAATTTGAATCAGGGCTCTTCCTATTAATTCAGTAACTGTACATGGAGGTTTCTTCACAAGCTCTCTGTTCTGCTCTCTCTTGAAAAAATGTTGAATGAGAATAATCTTACAATGATACACGGGAGGGTGTCTATACTCCGTTTTCCCTCTCTAAAGCTAAAACTATCTAATCTACAGTAATTTTCTATCTACCAGCATTAAAAACCTTAAATGCCTTTCTATCCAAAACATAATACAAAAGCGCTCGCTTTGAATGTTCTTCCTTCAAACGGCGGCGCAACAATCTTTCCCAAGTGATTCAAAATTTGCATGTGCTGGCACTTTCCAGCTGTATTTTCATTCCTCCACGCGCTGGCTCGCTTGGCGAGTTGTAGATGCTCCTGCATCATACTCCTCGGATCAAAAAGATTTCATGGGCTCCTGCTCATGAGCTCCTGCACAGTCTGCCCATGCTTCAAAATGTTTGTTTCTGTCTCCCAACTGGCATCCTCCACGGGGTGATTCTTCCACTTCACCAGGTATTCAAAGTATTGTTTTCTCCTGGTCTTCCTGCCTATTCTCTTGTCCAGTATGCACTCCATATGAGGTTTCTGTGCAACTGGTAATTGCTTCTGCCACTGGATCATTGGCTCCTCAGCTCCAGTGTCTGTTTCCTTAGCTTTATATGGGTATAAATCCGAAATGTTAAAAATCGGAGATATCCCAATGTTTTCGAGTAAATCTAGCTCATATGCATTTTCCCCAAATTTCTTCAGAACCCTGCATGGCCCGATCTTCTTCATTTTGAGTTTGTTATATGTTCCTCGCGGGAACCTCTCCTTTCTCAAATGTGCCAGAACCAAATCTCCCACTTCAAACTGAAGCTGTCTTTTTCGCTGGTCGGCTCTGCGCTTATACTCTTGGTTCGACTTCTGCAGTCGCTGCTTTACCGCTGCGTGAAGTTCTTGCATTGCCTCGGCAAACTCTTCCGCCCTTGCGCTGCTTGTTTCAGCCTGTTCTGGCTCCCTGAGCTCATACACTCCTCTTGGCTGTGTCCCATACAAAATCTGAAATGGGCTCTTACCTGTACTCCGATTTACAGAATCGTTGTACGCAAACTCTGCCTGCGGTAGGATCTGATCCCAACTGGTGCGATGCTCCACCACCAGACTCCTCAACAGATCCCCTAAGCTCTGGTTAACCACTTCAATCTGCCCATCTGTCTGCAGATGGTATGCTGAGCTAAATGCCAGTTCAGTCCCCAGCTTCTTCCATAGCGTCCTCCAAAAGTGACCAATGAACTTTGTGTCTCGATCTGAGACGATGCTCCTGGGCAATCCATGCAACCTGACGATTTCTTTAAAAAATAAATTTGCAATGTGTGTGGCGTCGCTCGTCTTATGACACGGGATAAAATGTGCCATCTTCGAGAATCTGTCCACAACAACAAAGATGGAATCAACTCCTCGCTGAGTTCTCGGTAAACCCAACACAAAATCCATACTGATCGCTTCCCATGGCCTCTCAGGAATGGGTAACGGCTGATATAGCCCTGTGTTCTGCTTCCAGCCCTTTGCGTGTTGACATATTCTGCACCTGTCAACAAACCTTTTGACATCTGCTCGCATACCTGGCCAATAATACGATTCGCTCAGCTTGGCGAATGTTTTGTCATGCCCGAAATGACCTGCTAAGCCTCCACTGTGCTTCTCCTTCACCAAATTCTCTCTCATAGAGCAATCTAGAATACATAATTGATTGCCTTTAAACAGCAATCCATCCTGTATCAAGAAATCTATCCACGGGCTCCTGTCTCTGAGCACCGGATTCTTGGTTACTTCATATGCCTCGCCAAAGTCTGCGTCACCTGTATACATGTCCTTCAGGTTTTCAAAACCCAAAGTCTTGACCCTGAACTCCTGCAGCAATAAACATTTCCTGCTTAAGGCATCAACCACCTTATTAGCAGTCCCTGAAATGTGCTTTATGACGAACGTGAAATTCTGCATATATTCCACCCACTTCGCATGCTTCTGGTTCAGCTTCTCCTACTGACTTACGAATTGCAGTGCGTGGTTATCGCTGTACAGAACGAACTCCTTGGGTATCAAATAGTGCCTCCACTTTTTCAATGCCTGAATAATGGCATAGAATTCCTTGTCATATGTGGAGTACTTTAATTTTGCGTCATCCAACTTCTCGTTGTAGTATGCAATGGGTCTATCATCTTGACTCAAAACCCCTCCAACAGCATACCCACTAGCGTCACACTTCACCTGGAAGGTCTTCTGAAAGTCCGACAGCACTAGAACTGGCTGCTCAGTAATCTTTCGCTTCAACAAATTGAAGCTCTTCTCAGCCTCAGCTGTCCATTGAAAAATTTTATGCCGCTTTTTCACAGTGTCCATCATTGCAGCACTAATTCCACTGAAATTCCGAATGAACTTCCTGTAGAAGCTTGCCAAACCGTGAAAGCTCCTTACCTCAAAAACACTCCTCGGCGACGGCCAATTCCTGATTACATTCACCTTCTCAGGATCCATCTTCAATTCATTCGCTGAAATAACGAACCCCAAATATATGAGTTCCGTCTGCATAAACGAGCATTTTTTTAAATTGATCAGCAGCTTCTCCTGCTGTAATCTCTCCATTACAATGGCCAAATGCCTCAAGTGTTCTTCCCTGGTCTTACTGAAAATCAGTATATCATCCAGGTAAACCACTACAAATTTGCCAATGAATTCCCGCAGGACTTCGTTCATCAACCTCATAAAAGTGCTAGGTGCATTTGTCAATCCAAACGGCATGACCAGCCATTCGTACAAACCCTCGTTTGTTTTGAATGTTGTTTTCCACTCATCCCCCTCTCTCATTCGGATCTGATGGTATCCGCTCTTTAGATCTATCTTGGAAAAATAATTTGCCCCGCTCAGGCAATCCATCAAGTCATCCATTCTCGGCAATGGGAACCTATACCTGATGGTGATCTTGTTTATCGCCCTGGAGTCGGTGCACATCCTCCAGCCTCCATCCTTCTTTGGGCTCAGTACCATTGGAACGGCACATGGACTTAGGCTTTCTCTCACCAGTCCCTTATCCTGCAGATCCTGAACCTGCCTTTTGACCTCCTCGTTTTCCTGAGGCGTCAACCTATATGCGGCCTTATTTGGCAAACTAGCTCCGGGTATGAGGTCAATATGGTGACTCACACTCCTCATCGGTGGCAATGAACATGGCAGTTCATCCACGACGATATCAGTAAACTCTCCTAGCAGTTGCTGAATCTCCTCAGGTAAGTCGTCCACCCTTGTGCTTGTCAAAATAACCCGCGGCTTCCGGAAAACAAAGAACTGTGGATCTTCATCCTTCTCCAGCTCTGTGAGAAGTTCTTTTCCACTCATGAGGAGTATCGCGCTGCTCACTTCAGGCTTTACTTCCTTGTATTTTATTGGCAGTAGTTTATGGAGTCTTCCATCCTTCTCTAGAGTATATGTGTTCATCCTTCCATCATGAACAACATTTCTATCATACTGCCATGGTCTCCCCAGCAGTATATGACATACGTCCATGGGAATGACATCGCACAGAATTTTATCATGATAATTGCCAATTTTAAATTTAACTAAGCATTGTTTAGTGACACTTACCTGGTGTCCTTTTTGTAACCACGAGACTTTATATGGACTCGGGTGCTTAGTCGTCGTCAGTTCCAATTTCTCCACCATCTCAGTCGCAACGAGGTTATCAGTGCTTCTACTGTCAATGATAACTTTGCATTTTCTGTCTTTGGCTGTACAAGCCGTCTTGAATAGTCTGCTCCACTGCACCGAGCTGTCCAGCTCCTTTTCGGGTGTCAAAAGTACTTTATGCATGCCCAGCGACTTCCCGCTGTCAGCATCTTCGACGTTCACGTCACGTCTCTGTGCCTCAACAACGTGAGCGTTTCCCCCGTCCATTTTCCTTTCTGGGCAGTCTACGGCTTTGTGTCCGTCTTTACCACATGTAAAACACGTGATAACTCCACCTCGACCTCATCCTCTACCTCGGGTACGAGGAAATGTATCTATATCAGCATATCCTCCCTGCTGATCCTCTTGCTGCCTCCTCGGCTCAGAAACTTGCTGCCTCTGCTGTGAGGTTCCACCTCTCTCAGCTCTGCCCTGAGGCCTCTTCCAATCCTCCTTGGGTTTCTATGTTCTTTTCGGAACAACAACTTTTCCTCTAGGCTGGCTTCTGCCTCGACCTCGCTGACCTTGCTTGCGGCTCATCTTTTCTTCGGCCTTCAAAGCCATCTGATACGCATCCTCAACTGTGCGGATGGTCAGCATGCTCAGCTCGTCCTGAATTTCATACCTGAGGCCATTCAGGTACCTCGCCACCTTTTCGTCATCACTCTCCCGATGACCAGCTCTGAGGTTAAGCCGATAGAACTCCTCGGTGTACTCCTTCACCGTCATCAAATTCTGTCTCAGGTTCTGCATCCGCCTGAATAGAGTGATCTGGTAGTCCCTCGGAATGAACTTCACCTTCATCTTGGCGATCATTTGATCCCAGCTCTTTATATTTTGCTTGCCCTTGGAACGTCTGTCTGCCTGCAGCTCGTCCCACCATAAGGCTGCGTGTCCCTTCAGCTTGGTGACAGCATGCCTCACCTTCTTATCCTCTTCGATATCTTCATAATCGAAGTAGGTGTCAAGTGCTCGGATCCAATCCAGCAATTCCTCAGCATTTAGACTCCCCTCATACGTCGGGATGTCCATTTTCATTTTCGAGCTCATCCTGGAAATGGCTCTTATCAACCTCTCAGTCGAGGCATCTTCTGCTGAGACCTCCCCTTCATCATGTCCAGCTTCCTCCTTAATCTCGGGATCGCTGAACTCTCCTGCGTCGGCTCCACGCCTCTGGGTGGCCTCCATATCTTCGAGTCTCGCCCTGAGATCTCGTATCTGACGTTCCATTTCTGGATTCCCTGCTGGATTCTCTGGCTGCCTGCCTCTTCTCCGGGCACCTCCGTCCTCACGACCAGGCAACTGCCTCTCTCTTCTGGGCGGCATTATACCTGCTGCTCCCTGTTATCCGAACAAAGAGAACTCCACAGCCTAGGCTCTGATACCACTCTTGACGCACCCCCGCTCTCAACAGCAGGCGGTCGCTTCCACCAGGACCTCCTTTTTCTCTGGGCCCCGAAGATTCTAAGCTCTTCCTTTCCTCTCGAGAATTCTACCCATAGTAGGCTCCTCCAGCTATCACCCCCTTCGGAATGCGGGATATTGCGACTCGGGGTTTCGCGACTCCTGCGAACACAATTTACTAATCACTCTAACCTCCGAAACCCGAGCTCCGAATGGTCAAATAGTCAACGCACCCGGTCTCGGGAGTGTTCCTATCGAGAAATCGGCGGATGAAGGGCAGTGAGATTCTTACCCTTCGAAACCCCGAACACCGATGCGCCGATATGTCTCCACGTGTCTCCCACTAACTTCCGGGCCCACACTGCCACGTCACTTCAGGAGTTCGCGGCTCGCGGGTCCGCGACTCCAAGTCTCCTGCGGCTGGAACCCCGACTACCGAAACTCCGATATTTTCGGATTTGTGCACCTGTCCCTCCAGGAATTGACGGTCCCGATCAAATCTGGGAATCACACTTCGCGATTTCTACGTGCGTGTGCTTCTCGCACCCACCAACCCCGATTCTCCGATAAACGATATCCAATGGCTCCTTAGCTGCCTGAGGGATAACTCCCTCGCCTCTTCTCCCAGATTCTACGATCCTCGGGACTTCGCAATTCTCCGGGATGAACACGAGTCGTCGATTCTCTTCCTCTATGAAGAGATATCTGTTCCGCCACCTTCCTCTGGTGCAACTGAACCAAGGAGTTATCCCTCCAGAGCTTCCTTCGACTCGAACTCCTTCAAGAGGGTCTTCGAACACGCTCCTTGTACTCGGTCTCCAATCACTTCTGAAAGTGTTGAAGTATCCTGAGTTCGGTGCGTCCCTACTCACAACTGGTTCAACTCTCCTTCTCTCAGACTTGCTACTGAGACTCGATCTCGACCTGCACTCGCCTGCATGGCTCGAATACTTCAAACCCACACTGAGCAACGGAGAACAAAAGTTCAACTTCTTAGCCTCCTCGACGCACTCTATACGGAGGTATTCAACTGCACTCGATGCAGGAATCTCCTGGCCTAAGCAGAGAAACAATTGAAACTCATTCCCTCGGATTCCTAACCTGATATGCAATCACATAAGCAGCATATAACAGGTAAGCATAAAATGAAGCAAACATACACAAACATAATATCAGCAACAGACAGAGCTCAAACGCGTCCATGGAAATTTGAATCAGGGCTCTTCCTATTAATTCAGTAACTGTACATGGAGGTTTCTTCACAAGCTCTCTGTTCTGCTCTCTCTTGAAAAAATGCTGAATGAGAATAATCTTACAATGATACACGGGAGGGTGTCTATACTCCGTTTTCCCTCTCTAAAGCTAAAACTGTCTAATCTACAGTAATTTTCTATCTACCAGCATTAAAAACCTTAAATGCCTTTCTATCCAAAACATAATACAAAAGCGCTCTCTTTGAATGTTCTTCCTTCAAACGGCGGCGCAACGATCTTTCCCAAGTGATTCAAAATTTGCATGTGTTGGCACTTTCCAGCTGTATTTTCATTCCTCCACGCGCTGGCTCGCTTGGCGAGTTGTAGATGCTCTTGCATCATTTTGCATCCATTTCTGAGATTTGGCCTTAGCATTCCCCTCTATCCCTTTCCCTTATACAACCCTTTCCCCATTCCCAAGAGATAAGTTGGTTGTGAGAGGAAAACATGGGAATGATGCACTTGGAGCCACCATAGATGAGACTGGACCTAGTTTGCAGAGCGATTGGCGACGAAGGTTGTAATCTTTCTGATCTTCATACTGAATAAAAGAGTTATTTCATGTCCCAAGATATTGTGTCTTTATTCTTTTATTGATTAATGAATTTATGTCTATATTTGAATATTGAAAGTGATAAGTAGAGATCATATATGTTGTAGAATTGTTTTCCTAAGTTTTTGCAAGTCATTTTTTGGAGGAGACCCACAATCTAGGAAGTTACAAAGGCGAAAGAGGTCTATACCAGCCGCAAGGACCAAAGGTACACCTACTGATCTACTTTCCTCTCTCTTATCATTCAATTTAGATAGTTTTGGGGTGGCTTAGGAATAGAACTATCTTTTAAGGGAAGTTAGTGCTCTGCCTATACCTCGACCCAGTATAGGGGGATTTTCCCTGCTAGCAAAGTGACATTGTGGTACTCCCTTCAAGTTTTATGTTACTGTTGAGGCCATTTCCTGCTTCCGATTTTCCTTCCCCTTTCTATATTCCCAATTTATTTTTCCATTTCTTTCCCCTCTTCTACACTTTTACCCAAATTCTCTTTTCCTTTTCTCGCTTCTACTTTCCCTTTCTAGTTACTATACTTAGTTGTTTTCTCATTTTTTTGGCAGGTTCGTGGGTTCACGAACTCACGGGTTCTTACTTCCATTCATATTCCCATATCATGAGTCCGACCAACCGTTGTATTATCTTACACTTAACCGTTTCTTCATCTGCAGGTTCTCGGGTTAGCAAGTTCATGCCTTCATACCCCATATTCTACGATATCCATTTTGCACCCAAAGGATCCGTGATCTACATTTTGACCATCGGACTCATCGAGATCTTAAGTATTTCATCTCTTTTATATTGAGTCTAACCAATTGCAATACAACACTTAGACTATTTTCAACCTTTCGCAACCGTGGGTTAGCAGGTTGTTGGGTTGGCGGGTTCATAAAATTTCCCAAATCCTAATCACTCTCATTCGTCCCCACCATCCTTGTGATTTTCCCAATACACATTTAATAATGGTTTAATATTATTAACTCATCGTGCATATTTCATAAAGATCGTCGTTAATAAGCGAAGGGCTCAATGATATTTTTCATTAAAACCACAATTAAAGATGTAGACAAATTGACCACCGAGGGACAAGAAACATTTAAGACGGTTCCTGTAACTGTCAATAACGACAAATAAAATGACACCAGCAAGAAAGTAGCAAAGGAGAGATACCATCATAGTAAGTTCACATTGATCACTTGTTTCTTTCTTTATCAAGTCATTCATCCAATTATTCCACCTCTTTAAATAGAAAGGTTTAACCGAAGACTGATAACTTCTCTTTTCTTCTTACCAGGTCTTGCTTCTCTTTTAATTTCCCACTTTCTTCTTTATACAAGATTCATTCTTGTGTATATTTTATTTATGGTCCGCGGGAGCTCCAATCCTAGTCTTCATGATGAACACATTTTAAATTTCATAGAATATGTAATAAACTATATATTTTTTGGAAATTTCAAGAGAGTTATTTTGGAAACAATCTTGACTGTACTTTGTAACCCAACTTTCTGAATATAAAGTATTTGAGGTTGATCTATCATTATATTTATTTGAGTTTCCCATGTACTGTTGGAAATACTGAGAGGGGGGTGAATCAGTATTTAGAGCAATTAGTATTTTTGAACTTGTAATTCAATCAAATCATGTATTCAATTTATATCCAATAAACAATGAAGACTATCCAATGAACAATGGAGAATAGTATAAGAGATACACCAATACACCATGCGTAGTATATAAGAAGTAATCATGTATTATTGTTCAAAGGAAGTAATGACTTCCAAAGGTAGCTACAACTTCTAAATATAAAGGGAGGGATAAACCTCCAAAAGGAAGATACAATCCTCCAATATCAAGAAAGGGTTGACCTCTCCATCCTTGCTCCTTCCTTCTACCGAAGAATATATGAGATATAATAAAAATTTACATTAAATTATCACCATCAACCAACCATCACATAGAACCTAATAATGCTTCCTGAGACTTCTTCAACTTCTACAATTCTTCCCTTCTTTCAATACTCTGATCCTATAGATAATATTACTCAATGTATTCTTTGAAACTCCTCCAAGTTTCACTCCTTGAATCCTCCCAGAAAAGGATTTATAGAGAAAATGGTATACCTTATTCAATTTTGGTTTATTCAGGAGAGCTAACTTGTACAGAATGTCGTGCGCTAAATATTTAACATCAGATTTTGATATCCATACACAGAAAAATATAGCCCGTAATATTTTCAATGCAATTGGTCTCACTTGATTTGTATTCTCTATGAAGACGTTATGAATATTTTACCCGGAACATCTGCTTATGATTAGCTTAAGGACTAGTCAAAAATCCTATCTTCCACAGAGTGTATCTCCAAAATTGTAGTGAATAAAGTGCTTAAATTTTTACCACAGGTACCTAGATATGTCTTCTCAATAGCATCATAATTTCACCATCTAAATCGTTTTAGAAGCAAATTTATAGAGAAAATGGTAAGATGACCTGTAAATAACATACCTTAGAACACATAACCAAAAGACTTCATCCTCCCTTGAAATTTGTCCTTCTTTACTTCATATTTCCTCAAAAATTCGACTTATATCTCCTTGTTCATTAATAAACTTGTGTGTGTTGAAAAATGAATTATAATGAAATGTATTTATACCCTTTATGTCACTTCCTTTTAACATTAGGGCCGACATGTAGTTTCTGCTTCAATTCACATTGTCATCTTCAAAAATTCATTTCTCCTCAATCATGAGGATCCACGTGACGTGCCACATACCACCGGAAGCGGCATGAATTATACTATCCATCCATGGGTGTTGTAAATTCATGTGTAATTTCCTTCATGTCTATATACTTTGATCAACTTTGGCATCCAAAAGCCAATGTCTAGGGTTGACATCAATGGCAACACCCAATCTTCCAACAATCTCCCCCTTTTTCATTAATGGAAAAACTCATGCACCCCTTGTCATCATGATCCCAATTTCTCTCCCCCTTTGACATCAATGGAAAAGGGTGGGGCTATTCCCCCTGAGTTCAATGGCATAAGGTGGCCTTCTTCTTTGGGGCTGCTCCCCATGAACATGTGGCACTCAATAATACTTCATCATTACTTTTGGTCTTTGGGACTTTTTCTTCCTTGGAATCATTTTTTGTGGCTTCTGTCTTCTCTCTCTTCTTCATGTCTAGAATGTATATGTTTTTCGGTATTCTTGTTGCAGTTACAACCAATATTCTTGAGTTCTTTTCTCTGATTTTACATTTTCGGGAGTCAAACGTAAGAGTGTATCCTTGATCACATATTTTTCTGACATTGAGGAGATTATGATTCATATATTCAACCAATATGACTTTTCCTTCTTTTACATTTTCACTTCCAAGATTTACAGTGCCTTTTCCAAGTATTTTGGTAGATGATTCATCTCCAAATGCAACATTTCCACCCTTTTACTTCAATCTGACAAATTTGGTTTGATCTTCATTCATATGAGATGAGCACCCACTGTTTATGAACCATTCATCTTCTTCTTTGCATTCTTTAGTGACCAATGCTATTCAACAATTTTCATTGTGTGGAATTTCTTTCCTTTTCCATGTTGTAGTTGGTATAGGTACATTTGGCATAGGCTGATCTTCCTTCATCTCTCTGCAATCTTGTGCTTTGTGACCAAGATTATTGCACTTGTAGCATACAATATTTTGATCCATTAATGGGTCAATAGGATTATAATTTTTGTTGACAAGTATACGAACATTTCCATATCTAGTATTTGCACAATTCATGTAGCTTGCATAGTTATTCCTTTCATTTATTCTACAATTGATTATCTTGTGTCCAAAATTTACACAAGTATAACAATGTCCAAGAAAGAAATTTTGATACCTGGGAGTAAGTGATCTTCTTTGTGGTGTGGTCCATTTGGGTTCATGATATATTCTTCTATAGTTTCCTTCATAATGATTACTTTCATACCTGATGAGAGAGGATCTTCTTGATGTCTCATTCCTTTTGAATTCTAGTATTCTATCTTGTTGTTCAACTTTCTCTGGAGTGTTAGTTTCATCATTTTCATGTTCCTTCTCTTGTTTTGTTGTCTTCAAACTGTCATTGTATCCTAGTCCTATCTTTTTGTTTGGAGATATTTGACTGCTAAGGATATCATCTAATTTTTCAGTGTTTTTTTTGAACTTCTTCAACTTTTATATTGTCAATAGTAGCTCCACTTTTGTGTGATCCAATTCTTCTTTCAATTTCTCATAATATTCTAATTGTTCCTTCAATCTATCAATGGTATTTCAAGATTGTAATTCTCTTCTTCAAAACTAATCAATTCATGTTTTAGTATTATGTTTGTGTTTCTAAGCTTGTTATTTTTAGTTTCAACATGCTTCAACTTTTAAAGATTCTCATCTTCTTATTCAATATCTACATTGTCTGTGTATCCCCAAAAGGAATCAAGGTTGGTTTCTTGATCTGAATCTTCTTCAAAAATGATTATGTCTTCTTTATAACTCTTGTGATCATCATCCTGGGTTTCTTGGGTTATGAAGAGGACTTCTCCTCCATCATTATATTCTTCATCACTCTCATCTGAGAATATGTCATCATCCTTGGAGTATAATCTCTTTTTGTTGTTGAGAATTCTCTTTTTATAGTAGCATTTTTCAGCAATATGTCCTATTCTACCACAGTTAAAGCATTTGAGAGGAGACTTACCTTTGTATCTACCAGTTCCCTTCTGAAGCCTTCTTACAAAATTTGCTATTTCTTCATCAAGGTCATTATCCTTGTATTTTGTCTTATTTATTCCTTTAAAGGCTACTTCATTAGTTGGTTGTTCACTTTCTGTACATGTTCTCATTTCATATGCTATAAGAGACCCATGTGATTCATCCATTGTCATTTTGGTCAAGTCCCTAGTTTCTTCAATAGCGGAGACCTTAGCATCATACTTCAAGAGAAGTGATCTCAACACATTTTGTACAACCAAGGATTCATTGAGATCTTCACCTAATCCTATGATAGCATTAACAAATTCATCAACTCTAAAAAAAATAGGTTGCAATATCTTCCTTTTCATCCATCTTCAAATTTTCAAATTCTTCTCTATGTCATTGAAGCTTGAACTGCTTAACTTTTGGATCTCCTTCATAGATAATCTTGATTTTTTCCCATACCCATTTAGTAATGCTACAACCCATCACTTTTCTAGTAGTGGTTGGTGCCAATGCTTCTGGAATAACATGTCTGGAATTTGAATTACAACTCATAAGATTCTTCTCATTTGGATCGGTTGGGGCATTCTTTGGGATTACATATCCATTTACAACTAAGTACCAAATGTCTACTCCCAAAGATGTTAGGTAAGTTTTCACTCTATCACACCAGTATGCATAATTTCTTCCATCAGATCGTTGAATCCCATTTGGAATGTGCTCATGGTCATCCATCTCTACTTAGTATTTTCATTCCAGTGGTTAAACTATTTTGAAGGCAACCTTCTTTGATACCAATTGTTGGAAATACTGAGAGGGGGGTGAATCAATATTTAGATCAATTAGTATTTTTGAACTTGTAATTCAATCAGATCATGTATTTAATTTATATACAATCAACAATGAAGACTATCCAATGAACAATGAATAATAGTATAAGAGATACACTAATACACCATACGCAATATATAAGAAGTAATCATGTATTATTTTTCAAAGGAAGTAATGACTTCCAAAGGTAGCTACAACTTCCAAATATAAAGGGAGGGATAAACCTCCAAAAGGAAGATATAATCCTCCAATATCAAGAGAGGGTTGACGTCTCCATCCTTGCCCCTTCCTTCCACCCAAGAATAAATGAGAGATAATAAAACTTTACATTAAATTATCAACATCAACCAACCATCACGTAGAACCTGATAATGCTTCATGAGACTTATTCAACTTATGTAATTATTCACTTCTTGGAATACTTTGATCTTGTAGATAATATTAGCCAATGTATTCTCTAAAACTCCTCCAAGTTTCACTGCTTTAATCCTCCCAGAAAAGGAGTTATAGAGAAAATGGTAGACCTTATTCAATTCTGGTTTATTCAGGAGATCAAACTTGTACAAAATTCCTCGCGTTCAATATTTAACATAAGATTCTAAAATTTGTACACAGGAAATTAAAGCCGTACTATTTCCAATGTAATTGGTCTCACTTCATTTTAATTCTCTACAAAGATGTTACCACTTTTTTACTGGGAACACACGTTTATGACTAGCTTCAAGACTAGTAAAAAACCCTATCTTCCACATAGTGTATCTCCAAAATTGTAGCGAATAAAGAGATGAAATTTTATCGCAAGTACCTAGATATGTCTTCTCAATAGCCTCAAAATTTCACCATCTGAATCATTCTAGAAACAAATTTATAGCGAAAATGGTAAGATGACCTATAAATAACATACCTTAGAACACATCACCAAAAGACTTCATCCTCCCTTGAAATTCGGCCTTCTTTACTTCAGATTTCCTAAAAAATTTGAATTATATCTCCTTGTTCATTAATAAACTTGTTTGTGTTGAAAAATTAATGTATAATGAGATGTATTTATACCCTTTATGTCACTTCCTTTTAACATTAGGTCTAACATATAGTTTTTTCTTCAATTCATATTGTCATCTTCAAAAATTCATTTCTCCTCAATCGTGAGGATCCACGTGACGTGAAACATACCACCGGAAGCATCATGACTTATACTATCCATCCATGGGTGTTGTATCTACATGTGTAATTTCCTCAATGTCTATCTACTTTGATCAACTGTGGGGTCCAAAATCCAATGGCTAGGGTTGACATCAATGACAACAACCAATCTTCCAACATGTACCACTCTGTCAAAGTTCTCTTATGCATGTGGACCATCTTCTTTTTTATTTTTATGTGATCATAAATCTTTATTTCAAACTATGATGGATGTGAGGAAATTTTTCTTAATTGTTTTAAATGTGTGAATGTGCTCGGTTCCTGGTCCTTTCTTAAGAACTCTCTTTATCAAGAAAACAAAAACATTTTCCTTTTATTTTATCACTTTCTTTGATCATCATGACAGACTTCTGCAAAAAGTCCCATATTTTAAATATATAGAATTTCATGAAACTCTTAAGGAAAAGAGGAGTACCACCTCTATAAAAATGCGGGGGGGTTTATATCCTTGTGAGGATATTGTTTTGGTCCTAACATATTCAAGCGACAACATCTTTGGCAACCATACTTGGGAACTGAACTGAAATTTAGAATCTGGTCTATCATTTTGAAAATCATATGACTTTTCCCTAGGCTAATCATCCCCACTTAGATATTGGATTAAACAATCATCAAATCATTTTACATTAGCTATATAATCTGGTAATAACCACAACCGAGACCCGTAAAGAATTAGAAAGGTCTTCGTAGATATTGGTCCAAGAAGAAGAAAGAGAAATCCTTTGGAGATAGAGGAGAGACAAGCGACAAGACCGAAGAAGCCAAAGGCTAGCTAGAGATGCATAGAGACAAGGTCAAGATTGAAGTTGGATAAGTACAAAGGACCCATTACTAGGAGAAAAAACAAGCAAGTATGTATTCTAAGAAATACTCCCAAAACGATTATAGACATGGCGAAAAGAAATGAATGACCACCAGAAGGTGCACATGAGGAGAGACAAGGAGGTGGAAGAGATGTTGCAAGAAATCAAGAAAACCTGATGTTTGAAAATCGACGAATAGTAAGAGATCCCCCTCTAAAAATTATGGGTGAAAAACATGATCTCCATGTTCTCCCTAAGGGCACTCTAAAATAATTTTCTGGAGACAGAGTAATTGATGCAAAGAGGCATCTCCACTTATTTCTTGATGTTTTTAATTTCCACTGTGTTGAGTATGACGATGTCATGGTAAGGTTGTTTCTACAAACACTATTAGGAAGTGCGTATGAATGGTATACAACATTTCTCAGTAGATCAATGTGCTCATTTAATGATCTCGAAGCTATGTTCCTGACTATGTTTTCCCGTCCAATTGCTTATCATATCCTCCTTACCAATTTCACCCAGATTGGTTTAAGGAAGAATGAAAGGATTCAAGATTTTAACCTCAGGTTCAAAAGAACCTTGAGTAATATTCCATAAGATAAAAGACCCAATGACCCAGTCATTCTCAGTTTTTATAAGAATGCAATGCCCCCGAATGTGAAATATGTTATCAGAAAATCCCAAATGGATACCTTGGAGGAGGCGATGACTAAAGCCACTGAGATGGAAGAGATCATGATTGAAATGGAAGTCGACCCCAAAATTATATTAGGAAAAGTACAAGGCAACTGGGAGGACTAAGTATTGATAATCAAGGAGATTTTGGTTCAAGAAGGAACGGAGAATTCAAGCCACAACCCACCCAAAATCAAACAATGGGAGTGTTTACACTTGAATCCGTCAGTACCAAAATAGAAACCTCATGAGGACACTAGTCCCCCTTCGTTTTTAGAGAGGTGGTACTCCTCTTGGACTAAAAGATATATCTTTGATATCTTGGATTAGGAGAGTACTAGGCAACAAACTCTAAATCTTTATTGATTGAGATTATGAAATAAAATGGTTCTTCAATAAACTGAATACAATCTTTATGTGCAACAAAAGGAAATATTGAAGGAGGGCTTCAACATCATAATTAAATTGTGATCAACATCACACACAATATTCTTAACAATACATAAATACATCCATATCTTCTTCATAGGAGAGAATTGTTTGATCATCTCAAAGAATTTTAATAGAGTACTACAATCAAGATCAAAAGATAATTTGATAGGTCAACCTAAATACCTCGTATTCTAAACTCAGGGTTACAAGGTACAATCGAGATCAACCCCGAAGCAATTATTTGTGGAGTTTTATTCATGAATGATGTTCTTCATTACAAAATATTTGACAGCCATATGTGTGGTTGCAAATACTCCATGAACATATAAGAAAATACTTTAGAATAATATAAGAAGAACACTCAACAACTCATCCTTGTACCCAACTCTGAGATTCAAGCATAAAACTATGAGAAGTGGTGTAGAAGAATATATATAAACAAAAAAATGGAGAAGATGGAGATTTCTTTCTTTTGATTAGAAGCTTGATTGTGTATCCATGGTTATACCTTCTTCTTCCTTTGATCTTCTACACCGCCCCTCTAACAATACTGTTTTTTTTTTGTTTGATGAAGACCCTCTTCTCTTTTTAAGGAGAGATTTTCTAACTCCTTGAGCAGTTAGGGTTTCTCCCTTCTAGAAATTATCGTACAAATGTTTTCTTGGAAAATTCCCTTTATTTAATGATTCATTAATTCCACATAAATGAAATCATGTCATTAATATAAGTATATTGAAAATGGGTCCCTCTCCCTTTTTAATAAAAAATTTTAATTAAACTTTTTATTTTTTTTAATTTAATTAATTCTCCACTAAAAGAGGACGAATGTAATTAAATTTTATGGAAGTGAAAACCAACTTTTTATCCATGTAAACGACTTATGATTTTATTTTCATCTTCTCATATTTCCAATGATATACAATTTTTCCAAATTCGTTTCCCGAATCTCAAGATATGAGCTCGTGAAGTTGAGTTGTCATGCAGGCCCATTAAAAATGCAGCTGACTGATATTTTAATTTTTGAGAAAAATGTATCAATGTTAAGCACTTGAAACCTGTAATAACATCTTCTACATCAAAATAAATTTCCAACGGTATATATTTTGTCTGATTCTGACACCCGGAGCTCAAGATATAGCCTTTGCAAGATCGTGACTCAACCATCGTCGATCAAGTTTGATTGGTAAATGTGGACCCTTGATATAATTTCGACCTCCTTTGTTGAAATTCGACTTTTATTCATTATTCTATCCCACATGTACAAGAATAAAATATTCCTAGTGGTATATAATGTTAATTGTAACATACACTTGACAATAAATAAAGAAGAGAGGATACTATGGAGCTTGGAGGATTCAACCCTTGGAAAATTATCGAATATAATAATAATTTTGCATGCCCAGTCAAACACCAATATGCCCAGTCAACAATGATGAGTCATCCAACCAAATGTTTCCACATGTCATCACTCGGTAATCCAACAATCAACCAATAAGAATCTACCATATGTCATCCAATAAAATCACACCATGTGTCACTTTTTGTATGCTGCCACATTTCTCCATCAATTAGTTGCCATGTGGCACCATCCATCTAACTGCCATGTGGATATATCTCATTGGTTAATAAATTTCCATGTGTCACTTGGATATGTTCCTCATAGAACTTAGGATAGGAAAAATATTATTAAAATAATATGGTGGGTTCACGGGTTTAAGTGAATGCAGAGGTAGGTGAGGAAATCACCGAGGACCCACGGTAATACATATTAAGGAATGAGTATGAACAATTCTAAGTGTAGGTTAAATGGAGAGGAGAGGTAAATAGTTGTAAAATATTATTAGTCTTGAGAATCGGCCGGGTGGACTTGCATATGATATATGAAATAAATATTATATCACCAACTCAGGAACCCGTGAACCCGTGGTAACTCATGTATTTGGCTAAGTGTTGGAGGAATTACATAGTAAAGAGTAGTAAAAAGAGTTGTGTGCATTATGAAAGTGGCGGAGGTCAAAGTGTATTATGAGGGTAGCGAAAATAAAACATACTCTTTAAGAAATATCACTAACCCGCCAACCTGCGGTAAGTCATAGTAAATAAGATTAAGTCTAGAAAGTATATAATGGATCACATGAAATATGGAAAATATGAAAAATGAAAAGAAATATATGGGAAATAAAGGAATTACATGAAATTTGGGAAAGGAAAAAACGAGAAAAGGAAAGAAATGGAAAAATAGGATAAGAAAAATGGAAAGGAAAATAAAAATAAATGGGAAAATAAAGGAAAATGGAAATGAATGTGAACATGGAAAGGAATAAGGAAAAATGGTTAAGTGTGGAAAATGGTAAGGGGAAATATATGAAAGTAATGAGACAATGGGAAAAATGACTAAGTATAGAATGAGAGAATGAAAAGAGGTGAAGGGAAATGAGAGGAGAGAACATGTCACTTAGAACATTTTTCATATTTCTTCTTGTAATACCTCCATTGGGCTTCTGGACAGAAGTATGCATATCTTGTTCATGGAGACTCTAATTTTGATTCTGCGAAGTGCATGGAGAAGTTGATACCGATAGCTATGCAATGAACATATAATAGTTCAAAAATATATATCTTCCAATATCGTTTTTTTTATTATTATTCTAGGAGCGAGAATATATAGGTGACCAAATTTTGGACAACAACTATCTCCAACTGCGGGACAATGACCGACTGTGGGTTGCTGAGAACACTAGAATCTCAAGACAAATTACATCCTCCATTGGGATATGGAGTCATCTTCAAATTGAACTCTTGTAATTCTTCTTCTTTCATGGAGTTATCTTCAAACTTCAATATAAAGACTACCTTATTATGAAAAACTGAACTAAAGAAACAAAATATGTACATAAATGATTTACCTACCCTAACTTACTTGAAATAAAGGGGAACCTTATGTGTAGGAAGATTTCCAATGGAGCCATTCAAGAATTGATATGATTTGTGGAATGAACTCCAAAATTATGAGATATGTTGGGACCTGTACCAATGAGTCAGGGGCGCTCTCAATATGTACTAGAGAAAAACTATACCAAGTACGGTGAATATTTAATTGCATTATTTGACCAACAATGCTTTGGAACCATAATTCAATAAAATAAATTCTTGGCTACTCAAGAATACTATTGTCTTTGATTAGCTGAGGAGTTTTCAACATAAGAATACATTCACCATTTTCCTTATTTCCAACCACTTCCAAGGTTCTTGATTCATTAAAAATATCTTGAAAAGACTCTTCTTTATTTTAAGGGTGATCTTTCTCATCATTCTTCTCAAGATTCATTTCTTCCATCAATTCTTCTTGCTGCAAGTTCTCTTGTGATGTTTCATCATCTATCAAAAGGCTGGAATCTTCTCGTGTATTTGGCGGAGACTCCTCAATTTCATTTTCAAATTTGTTCTTCGAAATGTCTTTATATGGAGTTAGGAGATTGAAATTTTCTTCTTTTTCCACATTCAATATTATTGTTTCATTGGCAATGTCTTGGCAATTTTCTTCTTCTATGCAATGGCTTTCTTCTTTATTCTCAAAATTGTTTTCTTCGACCAATCTTTTTTATTTTGGCTGGATTCCTTTTGCATGTTTGGTGGAGAATCTTTAATTTATTCCTCATATGGAGTATATGAGATGTTGGTATGCTTTTCTTGGTCTTTGGAATTCTTTCCTTCATTCTTAGCAACAAGATTTGATTCATAAAAGTCTTGCAGTGTTTCATGATATCCTTCTTTTGAATCATTGATTTCATCATTTTGTGTCCATGTGGGAGAGGGTGGGTGGGAAGAAACATTTAAAACATCAACAAAAAAATATGAATGCACCTTTGGGCTAAAATTTTCTGCAAATGAATCTTCTAACACATCCCAACTAGTAATGGAGTTAGGCATTAATGAACTATACCATTCAAGAGCATCCTCTCGTAGAGTTTGTAGGAATAATCTACATGTAACATTGTCTTCAATGAGATTAAAATCATAAAATGTACCTTTAAAATTAATGAAGTGTTTCTTTGCATCTTCTGAAGCATCCCCAAAGAATGTAGAATAAATTTCAACAAGAATAATGGGCACTTGAAAGTCTATTTTTGGTAGATTTAAAGGGGTATTATGAAATCGCCTCCTTCTTTGAGCAGTTCTCCCTTTTGTCGAATCTTGCAAAACCATTTATGGGCCTGATGAAGAATATAAAGAAGGATTATGACATGAATGAAACCCCTCATTTTGAATTTTTTCCATGGAGTTGCCAGAGAGTTCATTCTCCCGAATCTTTGGTGTTTCTCATTTCTTTTTGAAATTACAAAAAAGGTAAGCCATGCTTAAAATAAGCAGCAATTTTCTTGAATATTCTTCTCAAAAATTTGATCCATGGAGATTTAGTGTTCCTCAAATATCTTGAAAATAAATCATTCCCCATTATGGTCACCAAAACTTTTGATGCTTGAATCCGCCAGGACCGAAACGACAAACTCATGAGGACATTAATCCCCCTTCATTTTTAGAGAGGTGGTACTCCTCTTGGACTAAAAGATACATATGTGATATCTTGGATTAGGAGAGTGATAGATAGAAAACCCTAAATCTTTATTTCTTGATATTATGAAATAAAATTGTTCTTCAATAATCTGAATACAATCTTTATGTGCAACAAAAGGAAATATTGAAGGAGGGCTTCAACATCATAATTAAATTGTGCTGAACATCACACACAATCTTCTTAACAATAAATCAATACATCCATATCTTCTTCATAGGAGAGAATGGTTTTATCATCTCAAAGAATTTTAACAGAGTACTGCAATCAAGATCAAAAGATAATTTGATAGTTCAACCTCAAATACCTCATATTCTAAACTCAGGGTTACAAGTTACAGTCGAGATCAACCCCGAAGCAATTCTTTGTGGAGTTTTATTCATGAAATATTTTCTTCATTAAAAAATATTTGACAGCCATATATGTGGCTGAAAATACTCCATGATCATATAAGAAAATACTTTAGAAGAATATAAGAAGAACACTCAACAACTTAGCCTTGTGCCCAACTCTGAGATTCAAGCATAAAACTATGAGAAGTGGTGTAGAAGAATATATATAAACAAAAAAATGGAAAATATGGAGATTTATTTATTTTTATCAGAAGCTTGATTGTGTATCCATGTATGTACCTTCTTCTTCCTCTGATATTCTTCGCTACCCCTCTAATAATACTGATTTTGTTTTATTTGATGGAGACCCTCTTCTCTTTTTAAGGGGAGATTTTCTAACGACTTGAGCAATTAAGGTTTCTCCCTTCTAGAAATTCTCGTAAAAATATTTTCTTGGAACATTCACTTTATTTAATTCTTCATTAATTACTCATAAATTAAATCACATCATTAATATAAGTATATTGAAAATGGGTCCCTCTCCCTTTTTAATAAAAGTTTTTAATTAAACTTTTTTTTTTTTAATTTAATTAATTCTCCACTAAAAGAGGACAATTGTAATTTAATTTTATGGAAGTGAAAACCAACTTTTTATTCATTTAAACCACTCATGAATTATCTCTTCATCTTCTCATCTTTCCAAAGATTTAAATTTGTCCAAATCCGTTGCCTAGATCTCAAGATATGAGCTTGTGAAGTTGAGTTGTCATGCGGGCCCATTAAAAAATGCATCTGACTGATATTTTAATTTTTGAGAAAAATGTATCAAATTTCAGCACTTGAAACATCTACTAACATCTTCTACATCAAAATACCTTTCCAAATGTATATATTTTTTGCGATTCAGACACCTGGAGCTCAAGATATATCCTTTGCAAGATTGTGACTCAGCCATCGTCGATCAAGTTTGATTGGTAAATGTGGACCCTTGATTTAATTTTGACCTCCTTTATTGAAATTAGACTTTTCTTCATTATTATTATCCCACATGTACGAGAATAAAAGATTCTTAATGGTATATAATTTTAAGTGTAACATACACTTGACAAGAAATAAAGAAGAGAGGAGACAATGGAGCTTGGAGGATTCGACCCTTGGAAAATTATCGAATATAATAATAATTTTGCATGCCTAGTCAACCACCAATATGCCCAGTGAAAAATGATGAGTCAGCCAACCAAATGTTTCCACATTTCATCACTCGTTAGGGCAACAATCAACCAATAATAATATTCCATATTTCATCCAATAAAATCACACCATGTGTCATTTTTTGTATTTTGCCACATGTCTCCATCAATTAGTTTCCATGTGGCACCATCCATCTAATTGCCATGTGGATATATCTCATTGGTTAATAAAGTGCCATGTGTCACTTGGAGATGTTCCTCATATAACTTAGGATAAGAAAAATATTATTAAAATAATATGGCAGGTTCACGGGTTGTGAATGTAGAGGTAGGTGAGGAAATCACCGGGGACCCATGGTAATACATAGTAAGGAATGAGTGTGAAAAATTCTAAGTGTAGGTGAAGTGGAGAGGAGAAGTAAATATTTGTAAAATATTTTAAGTCTTGAGAATCGGTTGGGCGGACTTTCATATGATATATGAAAGAAATATTATATCACCAACCTAGGAACCCGTGAACCTGTGAACCCACGTTAACTCATGTAGTTGGCTAAGTGTTGGAGGAATTACATAGTAAAGAGTAGTAAAAAGAGTTGTGTGCATTATGAAGGTGGCAAAATTCAAAGTACATTATGAGGGTAGCAGAAATAAAACATAGTCTTTAAGAAATATCACTAACCCGCCAACCCGCAGTAAGCCATAGTAAATAAGACTAAGTCTGGAAAGTATATAATGGATCACATGAAATATGGAAAGAAATATGGAAAATGTGAAATATCAAAAGAAATATATGGGAAATAAAGGAATTACGTGAAATTTGGGAAAGGAAAAAAAGGGAAAAGGAAAGAAATGGAAAAATGGGATAAGGAAAATGGAAAGGAAAATAAAAATAAATGGGAAAATAAAGGAAAATGGAAATGAATGTGAACGTGGAAAGGAATAAGGAAAAATGGTTAAGTGTGGAAAATGGTAAGGGGAATATCAAAGTAATGAGACAATGGGAAAAATGACTATGTATAGAATGAGAGAATGAATAGAGGTGAAGGGAAAGGAGAGGAGAGAACATATCACTTAGAACATTTTTCATATTTCTTCTTGTAATACCTCCATTGGGATTCTGGACATAAGTATGTGTATCTTGGTCATGGAGACTCTGATTTTGATTCTGCAAACTGCATGGAGAAGTTGATATCGAGGGCTATGCAATGAACATATAATATTTCAAAAATATTCATCTTCCAATATCATTGTTTTTATTATTCCAGGAGCGGGAATATATATGTGACCAAATTTTGGTCAACATGGAGGAGGATTTTTCAAAGGAACCATACATGATATGAAGATTGACCCTGTGGCAACACAAGAAACTAAGAAAAGAATTAAAATTGCAAAAATGAATATAACTATTAGACAAATGCGGAACGAGATAACCAGATTGAGAAGGGGAGATAATTATGTGGCAAATCCAAGAATTCCAGTCTTAGAGAAAAGAAAAAACCCTCCCCAAGAAAACAGAGTGAGGTTTGAAAACATGGATAATCCACAGAGACCAAGAGTTCCCAGACAACCCACTCCCAATGTAGTTGTTCTGGATGATGTGTATAATGAGTAAATAGTTGAGCAAGAGAATTATCACTCACCTGATGAAAATTCTGAAATTGTGCAGATGGACGAATGCGAGGCATCCATTTATATATTTGAAGAAGGCGACAATGACCCTAACTCGCAAGAAAATGTCACCCAGACAAGAGGATTTGTAAATAGACCCAAGAATAATAATTACTCTGAAAAACAAAACCAAAAAAATAAAGGAAAAACAAATAAGAAAAGAGCAAATGAGAAAATGACCAAGGATGATTTTAGGGGCTAAATTTCGCTCATGGGCTAATTTTCCATGGTTTTTTCAAAAATGAGATTCGCAATTTTAAAAATGATTTGCCCAAATTCTATAGGATAAATTTATTTTACCTTAAAAATCGCCAAAATTTTATAAAAACTATATAAAATCCTTAGAAATTTGAATATTTTTACAAAAATATCGCCAAACATTTATAGGTGGCATATGAAGGATTAGTAAGATTCACCAAGGTTTCTACATTTTAAAATAAATTTCCATCCTTAAAATCATCCCTGAAAATGACTTATATCGTTGGAAGTAAAAGGAAACACCTGATGTCAAATTCCACTCAAATGACGTATAATGTGGTGGTGGATTTAAGTTAAGAATAACTATGTCTTTCACTTAAGTGGTGAATATTCCCCAACAAAGAGAAAACATTCTGAAATTGTTGGACGATTCATTTGAAAGAGCATAAGTTATTGTTACCAGTCTGAAACAAAGCCAGAACCAATCAACTATCAAGCTGAGAGGTAAAATTTCTCCCTTTTATATTTCAATTGAAAATCATGATGTTGCACTCCATAATTATTTAGCTGACACCGACTTGATGAATAATATCATGCCACTATAAATCATGGAGGCATTAGGCATGAATTGCACCAAGTATTACAAAACTGGTGAAAGTATATATGCAATTGATTATAGAAAAGTGCCAGCTTGTTAAGCCCTAATATTGGCTCATTACCCTTTAATTGGGGCATATTAGATTAGTAATGTTATTTTATTTATATCGGCTTTAGGCTATTAGTTGTAATTATACCTCCTAGTCTCCT
>ML778430.1:765833-780414 GCA_009831015.1 Picea engelmannii
ACAAAAATTACACCATTTATGGCACTTTATGGATACCACCCTCCTTCCATCACTTCTTCTCTAAAAGAAAAATCTAAGGTTCAAGCAGTGGAAGATCATATCAAGAATCAACAACAAGTTCTCCAAATCTTAAAGGACAACCCGACCATGGCACAAAATTGCATGAAACAAAAAGAAGATCAACATCATAGTGAAAGAAGTTTTGAAGTAGGGGATTGGGTATTTTTAAGATTACAACCATACAAATAGATGTTCCTCAAGCAAGCCAAGAAGGATAATAAATTATCACCAAAGTGCTATGGACCTTATAAGGTGTTGCAAAAGATTGGTACTATGGCATACAAATTGGAGTTGTCTGCATATTCACGAGTACACCCAGTTTTCCATGTTTCATGCTTAAAGAAGGTTATAGGCAACAAGATCCCAGTTCAAACTATATTGCCATAAGTTAACGAGGAAGGAAAAATCATATTGGAGCCTGAAGCCATCACTGACACAAGAATTCTCCAGCTGAGGAATAGATCCATTTCAGAGTATCTCATTAAATGGAGGAAATTACTGGCTGAAGATTCCACTTGGGAAGATGAGTCTTTTTTACAGAAGTATCTAGAGTTACTCAAGCATTGTGGACAACATTTGTCTCAAGGGGAGGGGCATGTTAAGCCCTAATATTGACTCATTACCCCTTAATTGGGGCATATTATATTAGTACTATTATTTTATTTATGTTGGGTTTAGGCCATTAGTTGTAATTATACCTCCTAGTCTCCTATATATACCAAGGAGACATTTTCATTTTGAATCATCTGGTACTTAAACATTTACGTGGGGTAAAAGGATTTTACCCCCTCGAAGAGGCTTATTATCTTAAATTATCTCTTTTTCAAGGCGTTGAGTACTTTTTCTGAGGTCTTTCTATTCTATATTGATATTTGGTTCTTAACAAGAGAGCACTCTCTTTTATACATGAGAGCCTTGAAGACAAGATAACCATCTCATTATTACAGATCCACTTTTCTCTCAACCTATTTCCCATTATTACAAAATATAATCCCATCAAATCTTGACACATATCTCTCATATATCTTGGATAAGATATTCCAGCCAAATCTCCATGATCGCCTCCTTGGAATGGGCTTGAATTATCTCCTCAAATATTCAAATGGTGGAGGAAGTATTTGAGAATCCCTTTTGAATTAATCCTTCACATATTCCTACACATTACAAAGCTCACACATATTTGAGATATATATGAAAACATGTTGATTTTCTAACATTTAATCACAAATTCCCTTTTAATACTAAAATGAATAAAGTGGAAAATAATAAGGTGAAACCCAAGTATATTTATGAAAATGATATCGTGAAATTTTAATGGGGCGATGAAATGTGGAGAATGATGAAGGGAAAGGTGGATGAAAATAGGACAATTCTGAGCCCCAACAGCTGGGAAGAGATTGTATGTCCATAATCGGGGGATATATAATGAACGATGGAATTTGAATAATGATCCCAAGCAAAGAAGGAGCAATGATCAAGGTACCCCGGGAACCCATGAAAACCGTCTCTTTTAAGAAGAAGGATAATGAATTAATGGAGGATTATATAGATGTTGGGATTGGAAACTATGCCATCCTGCACATGGAGCATAATGAAATCCTAGAGCAAGTTCAAGATACAAAATGTCAAGGATGTTTGTTTGAAGGATGTTGGAGGATGTCTTTTGACAGAGCATGTTCAAACTCCAGGAGTGGAATTGGAATTATTCTTATGAGTACAAGTAATATTGTGCATCCATATGCTACTAGGATGGAATTTCCATGTACCAATAATGAGGAAGAATATGAAGCCTTAGTTCACGGGATGATCCTCAGATGAGAGGTGAAGATAGAAAATCTAGTAGTGACTGGCGATTCTGAGTTGGTTATTAATCAGGTCACTCGAAAGTATAAAATCAAGAAAGAAAGACTTAAGTTGTATTTCAAAAGAGTTAACGAACTGATGGAGTCTTTCAGTTCCTTCAACATCTCTTTCATTCCAAGGGACAAGAATCACAAGGTAGATTCATTGGCTTTGGTGGCCTCATTGTCAAACCCAGATGATATACAATGAAAAATGTCTTTTCAAGTAGAAAGATCATTCTGAACTTCTGTGCCCGATAACATGGAATATTCGCAAGTATTCGAGAATGATGAGCAGTTGAAAACATTTTTGGTGAATGATGATGATGATGATGTAGATGATCGCATCTATGTTGTTCCTAAATATTGTATACAATATGAGTCTCTTTTCACGAAATATGATCATGCTAAGAACCTCCTGGAAGAAGTTTTAGTTCGAAAAGTACAAGAAACAAGAAAGGTCAATATTGGAACTAACAGCTCCCCGAAACATGTTAATTTGGGAGTTTATTGTACTAACGGAGAAGTTGACCAATATATAGCATTGTTTAAAGAATACATTGATGTATTCGCATGGAACTATGATGATTTGAAAGATTATGAAAAAACAATATTCCAGCACATCATTCCTTTGAGAGAAGAGGCAAAGCTTGTAAAGCAAAAAATAAGGATGATGAACCCCAAACTGAAACCTTTGGTAAATATTGAATTGGAGAAATTGAAAAATGTTGGAATAATTTATCCCATCAAACATTTCGATTGGCTTTCAAACCCAGTGAATGTAAGAAAAAAGACTGGGGAAATCTAGATGTGTGTTGATTTTAGAGATCTTAACAAAGAAAGCATAAAGGACAACTTTCCATTACCTAATATGGATTTCCTTCTAAATCAAGTCACTGGATCATCCTGTATGTCCATGTTGGATGGTTTCTCTGGATATAACCAAGTCTTGGTTGCTAAGGAAGACAAGGAAAACACAACATTCATAACATTGTGGGAGGCATATGCATACGCCAAAATTCCATTTGGTTTGAAGAAATATGGAGCCACATTCTAGAGGGCCATGGATCATGCCTTTAGTGGGTTGATAGGAAAATTTATGGCAAATTATCAAGATGATTTGACAATGCATTAAAAAACTAGGGGTGATCATATCCATCATCTGAGAAAGGTTTTTGAAAGATGTAGACTATATGGTGTATCTTTGAATACAAAGAAATGCTTATTCATTGTAACTCAAGGAAAGATGTTGGGTCATATTGTGTGTAAGGAAGGGATTTATATAGATCCAGAAAGAGTTAAAGCAATAGATGATCTCAACCCCCCAACATCCAAAAAAGGAGTTCAATAATTTTTCAGTAAAATCAATTTTGTGCGAAGGTTCGTTCCTGAGTATGCAAGCATTATGAAGCCAATCAATTCGTTGTTGAAAAAGGAGCAGAGGTTTGAATGGACAACAAACAAATAATAATCTTTCAATAATATTAGTAGCAATAACCATAGCTTCGGTCCTCATTAGTTTGGATTTTCAAAGGGATGTAATGATCTATTCATTTGCTACAAAGACAGTTGTTGCATTTGTTCTTACTCAGAAGAATATCAACGGTGAAGAACTCCCAATAAGTTTCATGAGAAAAAATCTACATGACTATGAATTAAGATACTTAGAACTGGAAAAGCAAGCCTTGGCTCTTGTAAAAGAGGCGTCTCACTTTCGGATGTACATTTTGAACTCTCATGTTATTGTTTATGTCCCCTCATCACCGGTGAGGATTATTTTGAATCAACAATTGAGGGAAGGAAAATGGGCTAACTGGCTGGAAAATATACATGAATATGGTATTGAAATTAAACCTTTAAAGGATATCAAAGGACAAGGTTTGTGGAAGCTCATTGTGAATAATGATTCTGTGGATGGAATGATTTCAATTTCAGTAGGAGAACCACTGGTTGATTCAGAATGATACAGAGATAATGTATTTTACTTGAGGTCAGGGAAGTTTCCTATCACCATGAACCCTAAGGAGCGAAGAACATTGAAGATGAAGGAAAATCAATATGTGCTCATTGTTGATATACTGTTTAGGAGGAATTATGATGGTATACTACTTAGATGCGTCGATGAAAACCAAGTCCAAGAACTGGCAAGAGAATTTCATGAAGGAATATGTGGCGGACACTTTGCAACTACTACCACCACCCATAAGATAATAAGAGTTGGATTCTATTGGACATCAATCTTCATAGACTCATACGCCACAATAAGAAAGTGTATATCATGCCAACAATTTTCAGGGAAAATGAAAAAGTATGTGATGTTGTTACAGCCTATAAGTGTATAGAAACCATTCTCTCAATGGGACATATGAATATGAAGTCAAGTAAGGGATATTTTCGGCCCAATAAATATGAAGTCAAGTAAGGGGCATATGTACATTCTCACCTCCATAGATTATTTCACGAAATGGCTAGAAGCAACAACATTAAAGAAAGTTGATTCTAAAGAATTGATCAAGTTCCTCAAAGATGATATTTTATCAATATTCAGGGTCTTGGATAAATTTATCATTGATAATGATTCGATTTTCATTAGGTTGAAGTTCTCATAGTTTTGTGGAGAATATGGAATTATTATGGGTCAATCATCCAATTATTATCCTCAAGGCAATGGCCTTGTAGAGTCCACAAATAAGACACTTATTCAGATTTTAAAAAAAAATTGTTGATAAGAACCAAAGGAATTGGAAACTCAAGCTGACTGATGCATTGTGGGCAAGAAAAATGACTCCAAAGGATAGCACTGGGATGTCCCCGTATACATTGGTTTATGGGAAAGAATCAAAGATACCAATCAGCCTTGAACTCAATTCCTTGAATTTTGTGGTTAGTACAGAAGGTACAGAAGATAGTTCACCTATTCAAAGAAGGATCAATCAATTGTTGAAATTGGAAGAAGAAAGAAGCAAAGCCCTGAATCAAACTTCTCAAAGACAACAAAGTGTCAAAAGATATTTTGACCAGAGTGCAACTGTAAAAAAATTTCAAAAGGGAGAACTAGTATTACTTTGGAACAAAGCCATGGAGAAACCATCGATGCATATGAAGTTCGAAGGGCTCTGGATTGGACCATACATTGTTGAAAAGTTCCTATGTTTTAATTCCTATATGCTTCAAGACATGAAGGGTAAAAGGATGATGTTTCCCATCAACGGGAAACATTTGAAAGGTTTCTTCTCCTAATATTTTCTCATTCTCATTGTACATAGTTTGATTTTTCATTTTGTATATTCTTACTTTAGCTTCATAGCCCAATGGAAGGAAGCACCTGGTCACAAAGATTCTATATTCTTGACAACCCGCAGGGGGTTATGATACCATAGTTGGAGCCAGTTGTTGAGGCCATTTCTCCCTTTCGAGTTTCCTTCCCAACTTATTTTTTCCATTTCTTTTCCCTATTCTATACTTACCCGAATTCCCTTTTCCTTTTCTCCCTTCTACTTTCCCTTTCTAGTTACTATACTTAGTCATTTTCTCATTTTTTTGGCGGACTCATGAGTTATTACTTCCATTCATATTCCCATATTATGAGTTCGACTGACCATTGTATTATGCTACACTTAACCATTTCTACATCCGTTGGTTCCCGGGTTGGCGGGTTCGTGCCTTCATACCCCATATTTCTCGATATCTATTTTGCACCCAAAGGATCCGTGATCTACATTTTGACCATCGGACTCACCGAGCTCTTAATTATTTCATCTCTCCTATATTGAGTCTGACCAATTGCATTACAACACTTAGACTATTTTCAACCTTTCGCAACCATGGGTTAGAAGGATCCCGGGTTTGCAGGTTCATAAAATGTCCCAAATCCTAATCACTCTCGTTCGTCCCCTCCATCATCATGATTTTAGCAATACACATTTAAGAATGGTTTAATAATATTAACTCATCATGCAGGTTTCATAATGATCATCATTAATAAGCGAAGGGCTCAAGGAGATTTTCTATTAAAACCGCAATTAAAGCTATAGAAAAATTGACCATCGAGGGATAAGAAAAAGTTAAGATGATTCCTATAACCATCAATAAAGACAAATAAAAAGACACCATAAAAAAAGTAACAAAGGAGAGATACTATCATAGTAAGTTCACTTTGACCACTTCTTTCTTTCTTTATCAAGTCATTCATCCAGGTATTCTACCTCTTTAAATATTAAGGTTTAACCGAAGACTAGTAACTTCTATTTTCTTCTTACCAGGTTTTGTTTTTCTTTTACCTCCCACTTTCTTCTTTCTACAAGCTTCATTCTTGTGTATATTTTCTTTATGGTCTGCAGGAGCCCCAATCCCAGTCTTCATGACGAACACATTTTAAATTTCAGAGAATATGTAATAAACTATGTATTTTTTGGAAATTTCAAGACAACTATTTTGGGAACAATCTCGACTGTGCTTTGTAACCCAGGTTTCTGAATATAAAGTATTTGAGGTTGATCTATCATTATCTTTATTTTATCTGCCCATGTACCACTATGTCAAAGCTCTCTTATGCATGTGAACCATCTTCTTTTTTATTTTTATGTGATCAGAAATATTTATTTCAAACTATGATGGATGTGAGGAAATTTTGGTTACTTGTTTTAAATGTGTGAGTGCGCTTGGTTCCTGTTCCTTTCTCAAGAACTCTCTTTATCAAGAAAACAAAAACATTTTTCTTTTATTTTTATCGTTTTCTTTGATCATCACAACATACTTCTACAAAAAGTTCCATATTTTAAATATATAGAATTTATGGACTTTAATTAATTAACAGCAAATAAATGGGCTTGGAAAAAGGATGCATTGAAAATGAAGGTGTAACACACCCTCTACAAAGGCACCCATAAATGAGACAATACGAACCCTTGTATGTCATTAACCCTGTGCCCAAAAGTCTTACCCCCTTCCATTCCATGTTCTTTACATGAATTAGAGAGGGTCCACCCGGGAAACACTCCCTGACTTGATAAATTACTCACCTAGTAGATCATCATTACAACCCTCCCATACCTAAACTTGACAACTTGCATAGGGTCTTTGAACACTTTTTTAATTTGATAAGGTATTTTTGATGCACATGTTTAGGTGGATATTGTATTAAAAATTATTTTACTTGTCATGATACATTTGACTTGAAAGCCTTGTAGGGTGCACTTATCTATCTTTGCAAGACCTCATTTGATGGATGTTTTGGAGGAACAAGCCCATCTTGGGCCTTCATTGGGGAAGGAATCCCACAGGTCGGATGCCATGACCCACACACTTGGGAGTTGACAGATGATGGGCATTGCCTTTGGAGGTAAGATAAGATCCCTTGAAGGATGATACCTATCCCTTTCTAGCCCAATGACTTTCCTTTGGAGGATAAAACATTGCATTTTGGGGCTTGAAGTCTTGACTAGGGCTAGGGTTTGATGGTGGTGGTGATGAATTTTTGGAGGATTGGAACCTTTGGAAGGAGTGAAACCCTTGCACCATAGATATGGCCTTTGGAATCCCAATAAATTCCTCTACAAGCTCAACGAATTTCCAAAATTTCCAAAGACGTCACCCAATTAGGGCATGATGTCACCTTTTTAGGGTTTCTTTGTGTAAAAATTAATTTAAATTTGTAGAGGGGAAAAATTAAGGGGGACGCCCCCCTTGTTTTGTGATTTACCCTAATGTTAGTGGACAAACACTTTTTAGAATCCTAGTATAAATAAAGGCTTGAATCATTTCATTTTCATCATAGCTCTCTCACTTGAGAAGATATACTTGGCTAAAATTTGCGCTCTCTTTGGGATTTTGATCTATATCTCTCTCTTGTGCAACTTTTTGGATGCTTGTCTTGGTATATTTTGGAGTTAAGGTGGTGTGCACATCTTGGAGGCTTGTCTTCTTTCCTGTGGATGGAAATTACTTGGTAAATCTAGGGTTTATCTTGCTATCTTGTGAAATTGGTAAGGAAATTTATGCATTTTGTTGCTATTTTCTTCTTGTTTCATGTTATACTTGCCTAAAACCCTTGGAGGATTATAAGGGCATACACATCCTAGACTTACCTTTGTTTATTCTACATGATCTAAAGAGTAAAAGGGATTACACACCTAGAGATAGTGTGGGTCCAACCCTTACAACCAAAACTCCATTTACCCAATAGATTTAAGGCACTAATATGAAAATTGCATTGGAGAAATAAAATGCTTGCATTGATATGTGTGATTTTTTTAGATATGTCAATTGTTTGAAGTGGAATCAATTTTACATGTTTTTAGCTTGCTTGAGCCACTAAGGCATCTATATTGGATAAGTATATCTTTTTGTTGTTACAAACTTATGCTACAGCCATTAGGGCTACAACAAAACACTCCTAATTATTACTTTATTCACTAATCTACCATTGGAATTTTCTTACAAGTTTCTATTGTTAATCTACTTTAGTTTGGATATATGTTTGTGTTGGGTTCACTAAAGAATATGTGCATCATAGAGGCACATGTGTTACACAAGAGGTATGCTACCACCTTCGCAAGGTATCCTCGGCAAGTTGTTTATTGATTTCTTTGAATATAATTTGTTATTGTAATAATATTTTGCTACATCCAATTGTATGTGATAAAAACTCATTAATAACATCATTTAACAGCCATATATTGTCACTAAAGTCTTGTCTTGTTTCACTAGATTTATACTAGTCATTGCTAGCCTAATCTCTTGCATCGTTTACTTGACTTGGGTGACATATTTAGAAACCATTTTTATCATTTATTTTATGATATATATCATTTTTACTGCTGATATATAGGACGACAAGCTTCAATTTCTTTTCCATTTGAATTTTGGGCTTGTATATCTCTATTTTGTCTTGTCTCAGGAAGGTACAACACTCTTTGTAGGAACATTACACTTTGGTAACCTCCCTTCATCAACATGACCATTTTCCAAGCCCTCCATTACCTTCTCACTTTGACCTATAGGGGTTTCATCTTCCATCATACCACTTTCCATCTAAATCCCCCTAGGGTCACCAGGATTCCCCCCTTGTGGTGATTTTCATCATCACTAAAGTGAGGGGAGTGTCTATATAAGGTGACATTGGGAAGATACTCTCAAAGTTGTCCCACATTTGTGGATTGGGATGGGATTTTCCCAACCTAAAATCTGTGTGATAAAAGTGCCAACGATCTCACTCTTGCTTAAGTGCTTAAGGGCACCGGGATGAGATGTTTCCAAATGTTTTTTTTTCCTCAAGGGTTAGTGCAAGAAATCATGAGCTAGATGTGAGATATCTCCCCCATGTTGGTGAGGTCACATAATCAATTCCCTTTGAGATGTGAACTTTTTTTATAGTGAAAACAATTGAGGAAAAGTTTACACCTGGAGGGATTTGGATTTGATCCTTCAACCATGTTTGATAGATTTATAGTTAATATGGATTCACAATTGGTTTGTGTGTGTGAAATAATAATCTCTCTCTCTCTCTCTCTCTCTCTCTATATATATATATATATATATATATATAATTATGCACCCTATTTTCCCAAAGAATGTAATTATGAACAAACTTCATATGTTTATGTTATGAGGCATGTAATTATGTTTTGATTTAATATAAACACCAAACCTATTACCAAGAGGGAACAACGTTGACAGTACTATCCATGATACACCAGAAGAAATTGATGAGATAGAGGGACTGATGGAATAGTGGAGTGAAGTGGAGTTGTGATGTATCAGTGAAGAAAAACAAAAGCTTGCACAACAAACTAATTCATGGTTGCAAACATAAAGAACTGCACCTACCAACATACCAAACTTATATGAAAACCATGTGACCATTAAAATAAGTTGCAGAGGTGGTTGGGGCAGTTAATGAATATGGAAGTTGTCCCTTGTAGAGAAAATGGTCAATTGAAAAAATGATAGAGGGATACCATGGAACTGCCCCTTCAAACTGGGAATGGAAAACTGCAGGTTACGTTTGTAGGTATTCACGGAGATCTCAATGGGATAGAGAAGAAGACCAAAAAGGAGGAAAACACATGATACAAGAGACCATCCAAAGAGTGTAATCAGACAAGAGATACCTCTCAACAGAGAAAACATGGACAAAAGACCTTGAACAGAAGAAGATAAGTGGAATAATTAGAGACAAGAAAGAGAGAAAAAAGAACAGAGGTGTGGATTTTTTTCATGAGGAATAGATGAAAAGGAAGAGCTTTCTGGAGGAAAACAAGAAGGTTGTCTGAGTTTTTGATGATCACCCTGAATAGAGAAGACCTTGATTCCTGAACTAGAGCATTAGTGGGATGCAACTTGGTGTTTACTGGATAGAAATTGGCACTGGTAAGGTGAGGTCATTGTGGTATTATTGAGAAGATAAGGGACTCCCTTGTGCAGAGGAAATCCAGTTGAGAAACCCCCTATCAAACCTGTGGAGACCCGAATATCAGTGGGAGGTGGAAACTTTTGTTGTGTCAATAGAGGAAGGAGAATAACCATCCTAGATCATCAAAACATCAGAACCCTTCTGAGTCAATTTCCTTGGTGCTATCATGGATTTGAATGGCAGTGGCGTGTTGTAGGAAGTGACTCTACAACAAGGCCTAAGGTTGGGAATAAAGGTGTCCTCTCTCAGTCAGTCAGATTCAATTATTTCCCTAACAGATAAGTTTTTATCTGCACTGAAAATGACTATGAATTATATATTTGTATGCATGTGTAAATGTCTAATTTTAAGTGGAAACTTGGTCATTTATAATCCATGGTTTGAATGCATGAAAGTTGGGACATGTTATAATGTTCTTTCTCGATTTGATAAATGTGAAAATGATTAGGTAGATAATGTTGTGTACTTGATAATTTTATATCCCTATATGGAGAACCTGTAAATCATGCAAGACTTTCCTTAAGTTTCAATAACTTGTAATGGCCTTAGAGCAGCTCTAAACCCTTGAAAAATATGGACCGAAGTTCTGCAGAATTCGATAAATGGTTAAGTCCTCAAAACAAACTATTATATCTTTTTGAAATCCTATGTTAGCCTAGGAGAGAAAGATAGTCATCAATCTGATTTCCAATCGCGGTGTGTTGTTTGGAGTTGGAACTTCAAAGGGAATCCTCGAGCATTGTGGAAAAATATTTGAATGAGAAACTTTGAAATGGATTGTTCGGAGTGGGACTTTCGAAGGAAAACCTTGAGTGTTGTGGAAAACGATCCGAATGAGAGACTCTGAAGTGGAATGTGGTTCATATATTTGGAAGAGGGTGATTTAATCCTCAATCATTGATCATCGAGGGTCCCACTTAGCAAGTTGAGGGAGAAGAGTGAGATAGTGTTGACTAGGAGCACCAGCATGATGACGCATGTCAATCGTTAATAGGTTGATGAGTTGAGTGTGGTCTGGTTGGGCAGGAGAAACTTAAACCACCAGATAAATCACAATCATTGGTTGGGGAGACCATAAGTGCATCAATGTCATACATCGTAGAAGTTTTGATGGAGGTAGAAGATGGATTTTTTCTCGATACCCTGATTTCAGAGCAATGAAATTTCCTGGATATTTCAAACGTTGAATGGGATGGTATCAAAAGGGAACATCCTTACATGTTGTGTATGTTGGAGGTAAAATATGATTGAACCAAGAGATGACCCAAACGTCGATTATTATAGGCTTATATGGATAGAATTTCCATGGCAGCAAGTTTGTTAGGTGCCACAATGGTGCCAAGTTGTTGCCACATCAGATGGCACGAGTGATGAGGTGTGTTGTTACTAGATATTTATCTTGGCTGCAAAAACAAAATTCCTAGCACATTTTCAACCAAATTTTTATTGGAAAGATATCCCTTCCATCCAAATGGGGCTCCCTATTATGATTACAAAATATGGGCTACTCAATCTCACCAAGCAGCACTTGAACATAAAAACATGGTGGCCAGATTTAAGATAATGAAACAAAACAAAGGATAAACAAGGCTTAGGATAAGAGACAACTGACTCGATAAAAGGTTGTAAAACTCTCATATCAGTGACTTAAGTCTATTGGGAATGGAGTCTCATCAAACAGAGCATAAAAACTTGCTCATGATAGATAGAAGAAAAGAAGAGAAACAATTAAATCTTATACTTGCAGAGGGAAAAGGCAATCTCTATAAATCTAAGATGCAGAAAAGACCATTTATTGGGCATTTCCAAAGATGAATATAGAAAATCAAAAGTGAGTGTACGTAAAACAACGTATCAGGGTTTTGGTTAAGAAAAACAAGTTATAACAAAGGTCTTGTCTTACTCATAGTAAGACAGAGGAAATTATTTGTCTCAAATGATTACTTTACAGTTGTAACAGTGGAGGTTGTACCAAATTATTACTTCTTTAACCCTAATAATCATCTTACTGCAAAATAGACATGGACAATGATGGTAGAAAAATACATAAAATAGAAGAGAAAGAAAAACTTTGTTGAAGATGAGCCAAGAATCCAATATATTAATGCTTACTGAATGGGAATATTTACAATAACCACACCTGGCTTTACAGAGAATGCAACCTTGCTGCCTCAAAATATTCCTAAAATGCTAACCCCTTAGATTAGTCTTAAGAAACCTAATTTATCCTTTGAATACTTAGTAACTGATGCCTTGCAATCTGGAAATGGTTGCAATAATGGTTTCCTGGAAATCTGCTCTCAAATCTGGAACTGATCTTTAAAATGGAATAATTGTTGAGATTAATTCTGGAGCTCTCAACACCTCTTATTGATTTGTTATTCTCATTAATCCATCTCAGAACTCCAGCTGGTGATTATCCTCTCAAGTCTTTGAAAAAAAGCCACCAATTATCATTAAAAACATAATTAAAATCCAAAGGAAAACCAAATCTAAAAAATATTGAAACCATTTATTTGGATAAAACGAAATTGAAAACAAAGATAGATCCCTAAATATGAGCCCAAATTATTTTCTAGTTGTTATATTATTGGCATATGGAAAATCTTCAACGAGATATCAATCTGGAAAACATTTTAATTATTAAATTTTTCCAAAAATCACACAGAAAACTGAGTTTGTTTTAATTTTGTAAGCCTATTTTCTATTGATTTTTTGGAATGTTTATCTTGCATATTTCCCAAAATAAATTATTCCAGGTTGTTCTCCTCTATTTAATATTTCCAACGAGTCCTGACAAGCCCAATTTTGTGCCCCATATCTTGAGTTATGACCTCCCGAAGTCAAAGTCCAGTAACTGTCAATGTGCAAATTGGCACATGATAAGTGCATTTTAGGTAATATTAAAAATAAAAATAAAAACCACATGCATGGGATCAAAATGAAATTTAGTGTTTATAAACAAATCAGTATATGGAGTTCTTATGTGAGTGGAGTGAGGAGGGTATGGTGAAGGTATATTAATGAAATTTGAAAATCGAATCCCTGAAATCCCTAAGTATATATAAAATAAAAATAATAAAATAATATATATATAATAATTAAATTAAAAAAAAATAATAATAATAATAATAATAAATAGAAAATAAAATAATATATACAACAATCCCTAAGTATATAAAATAAAAATTAATATAAAATAAAAATAATAAAATGATGATGATGATTAACATCCACTAAGACCAAATTGGTCTATTAGGCCTGATTACTTGCGATTCTTTAGAATTTTGTTTATGTGCTCAAAAAGCATTAAGAGAAGATTTCCAAGATCACCATAGTTTTGTTGAGTTAAGAGGTTAGGAAGATTGGTAGTGTGAAAAATATTTTGAAAATGAGATCTAATCTTGGTATAGGCTGGACAATCTAAGAGAAAGTGCTTTTCATATTCAACCTTCTTAGTGTCATATAAACAGACTAGATAAAAGGTTGTAAAACTTTCAGATCAGTGACCTAAATCTATTGGGCATGGAGTCTCATCAAAAAGAGCACAAAAAATTTCTCGTGATAGATAGAAGAAAAGAAGAGAAACAATTAAATCTCAAACTTGCAAAAGGAAAAAGCAATCTCTATAAATATGAAATGAAGAAAAGACCATTTACTGGGCATTTCCAATGATGAATCTAGAAAATAATAAGTGAGTGCATGTAAAACAATGTATCAGGGTTATGATTAAGAAAAAAAAGTTACAAAAAAGGTTGTGTCTTACTCGCAATAAGAAAGAGGAAATTCTTTGTCTCAGATGATTACTTTACAAATGTAACAGTGGAGGTTGTACCAAATTATTACTTATTTAACCCTAATAATGAACTTACTGCAAAATAGACATGAACAATGATGGCATAATGAGAAGAAAAATACATAAAGTAGAAGAGAAAACAAGGCATTGTTGAAGATGAGCCAGGAATCCAATATATTAATGCTTACTGACTGAGAATATTTAAAACAACCACACCTGGCTTTACAAATAATGCAACCTTGTTGCCTAAAACTATTCCTAAAATGATAACCCCTTAGCTCAGTCTTCAGTTGCATCCTTTATCCTTTTAATTCTCAGTAACTGATGCCTTGCAATATGGAAATGGTTGTCATAATGGTTGCCTGGAAATCTACTCTCAAATCTGGAACTGATCTTTAAAATAGAATAATTGTTGAGATTAATTTTGGAGCTCTCAACACCTCTGATTGATTTGTTATTCTCATTAATCCA
>ML778430.1:787292-799988 GCA_009831015.1 Picea engelmannii
AACATTGAAGATGAAGGAAAATCAATATGTGCTCATTGTTGATATACTGTTTAGGAGGAATTATGATGGTATACTACTTAGATGCGTCGATGAAAACCAAGTCCAAGAACTGGCAAGAGAATTTCATGAAGGAATATGTGGCGGACACTTTGCAACTACTACCACCACCCATAAGATAATAAGAGTTGGATTCTATTGGACATCAATCTTCATAGACTCATACGCCACAATAAGAAAGTGTATATCATGCCAACAATTTTCAGGGAAAATGAAAAAGTATGTGATGTTGTTACAGCCTATAAGTGTATAGAAACCATTCTCTCAATGGGACATATGAATATGAAGTCAAGTAAGGGATATTTTCGGCCCAATAAATATGAAGTCAAGTAAGGGGCATATGTACATTCTCACCTCCATAGATTATTTCACGAAATGGCTAGAAGCAACAACATTAAAGAAAGTTGATTCTAAAGAATTGATCAAGTTCCTCAAAGATGATATTTTATCAATATTCAGGGTCTTGGATAAATTTATCATTGATAATGATTCGATTTTCATTAGGTTGAAGTTCTCATAGTTTTGTGGAGAATATGGAATTATTATGGGTCAATCATCCAATTATTATCCTCAAGGCAATGGCCTTGTAGAGTCCACAAATAAGACACTTATTCAGATTTTAAAAAAAAATTGTTGATAAGAACCAAAGGAATTGGAAACTCAAGCTGACTGATGCATTGTGGGCAAGAAAAATGACTCCAAAGGATAGCACTGGGATGTCCCCGTATACATTGGTTTATGGGAAAGAATCAAAGATACCAATCAGCCTTGAACTCAATTCCTTGAATTTTGTGGTTAGTACAGAAGGTACAGAAGATAGTTCACCTATTCAAAGAAGGATCAATCAATTGTTGAAATTGGAAGAAGAAAGAAGCAAAGCCCTGAATCAAACTTCTCAAAGACAACAAAGTGTCAAAAGATATTTTGACCAGAGTGCAACTGTAAAAAAATTTCAAAAGGGAGAACTAGTATTACTTTGGAACAAAGCCATGGAGAAACCATCGATGCATATGAAGTTCGAAGGGCTCTGGATTGGACCATACATTGTTGAAAAGTTCCTATGTTTTAATTCCTATATGCTTCAAGACATGAAGGGTAAAAGGATGATGTTTCCCATCAACGGGAAACATTTGAAAGGTTTCTTCTCCTAATATTTTCTCATTCTCATTGTACATAGTTTGATTTTTCATTTTGTATATTCTTACTTTAGCTTCATAGCCCAATGGAAGGAAGCACCTGGTCACAAAGATTCTATATTCTTGACAACCCGCAGGGGGTTATGATACCATAGTTGGAGCCAGTTGTTGAGGCCATTTCTCCCTTTCGAGTTTCCTTCCCAACTTATTTTTTCCATTTCTTTTCCCTATTCTATACTTACCCGAATTCCCTTTTCCTTTTCTCCCTTCTACTTTCCCTTTCTAGTTACTATACTTAGTCATTTTCTCATTTTTTTGGCGGACTCATGAGTTATTACTTCCATTCATATTCCCATATTATGAGTTCGACTGACCATTGTATTATGCTACACTTAACCATTTCTACATCCGTTGGTTCCCGGGTTGGCGGGTTCGTGCCTTCATACCCCATATTTCTCGATATCTATTTTGCACCCAAAGGATCCGTGATCTACATTTTGACCATCGGACTCACCGAGCTCTTAATTATTTCATCTCTCCTATATTGAGTCTGACCAATTGCATTACAACACTTAGACTATTTTCAACCTTTCGCAACCATGGGTTAGAAGGATCCCGGGTTTGCAGGTTCATAAAATGTCCCAAATCCTAATCACTCTCGTTCGTCCCCTCCATCATCATGATTTTAGCAATACACATTTAAGAATGGTTTAATAATATTAACTCATCATGCAGGTTTCATAATGATCATCATTAATAAGCGAAGGGCTCAAGGAGATTTTCTATTAAAACCGCAATTAAAGCTATAGAAAAATTGACCATCGAGGGATAAGAAAAAGTTAAGATGATTCCTATAACCATCAATAAAGACAAATAAAAAGACACCATAAAAAAAGTAACAAAGGAGAGATACTATCATAGTAAGTTCACTTTGACCACTTCTTTCTTTCTTTATCAAGTCATTCATCCAGGTATTCTACCTCTTTAAATATTAAGGTTTAACCGAAGACTAGTAACTTCTATTTTCTTCTTACCAGGTTTTGTTTTTCTTTTACCTCCCACTTTCTTCTTTCTACAAGCTTCATTCTTGTGTATATTTTCTTTATGGTCTGCAGGAGCCCCAATCCCAGTCTTCATGACGAACACATTTTAAATTTCAGAGAATATGTAATAAACTATGTATTTTTTGGAAATTTCAAGACAACTATTTTGGGAACAATCTCGACTGTGCTTTGTAACCCAGGTTTCTGAATATAAAGTATTTGAGGTTGATCTATCATTATCTTTATTTTATCTGCCCATGTACCACTATGTCAAAGCTCTCTTATGCATGTGAACCATCTTCTTTTTTATTTTTATGTGATCAGAAATATTTATTTCAAACTATGATGGATGTGAGGAAATTTTGGTTACTTGTTTTAAATGTGTGAGTGCGCTTGGTTCCTGTTCCTTTCTCAAGAACTCTCTTTATCAAGAAAACAAAAACATTTTTCTTTTATTTTTATCGTTTTCTTTGATCATCACAACATACTTCTACAAAAAGTTCCATATTTTAAATATATAGAATTTATGGACTTTAATTAATTAACAGCAAATAAATGGGCTTGGAAAAAGGATGCATTGAAAATGAAGGTGTAACACACCCTCTACAAAGGCACCCATAAATGAGACAATACGAACCCTTGTATGTCATTAACCCTGTGCCCAAAAGTCTTACCCCCTTCCATTCCATGTTCTTTACATGAATTAGAGAGGGTCCACCCGGGAAACACTCCCTGACTTGATAAATTACTCACCTAGTAGATCATCATTACAACCCTCCCATACCTAAACTTGACAACTTGCATAGGGTCTTTGAACACTTTTTTAATTTGATAAGGTATTTTTGATGCACATGTTTAGGTGGATATTGTATTAAAAATTATTTTACTTGTCATGATACATTTGACTTGAAAGCCTTGTAGGGTGCACTTATCTATCTTTGCAAGACCTCATTTGATGGATGTTTTGGAGGAACAAGCCCATCTTGGGCCTTCATTGGGGAAGGAATCCCACAGGTCGGATGCCATGACCCACACACTTGGGAGTTGACAGATGATGGGCATTGCCTTTGGAGGTAAGATAAGATCCCTTGAAGGATGATACCTATCCCTTTCTAGCCCAATGACTTTCCTTTGGAGGATAAAACATTGCATTTTGGGGCTTGAAGTCTTGACTAGGGCTAGGGTTTGATGGTGGTGGTGATGAATTTTTGGAGGATTGGAACCTTTGGAAGGAGTGAAACCCTTGCACCATAGATATGGCCTTTGGAATCCCAATAAATTCCTCTACAAGCTCAACGAATTTCCAAAATTTCCAAAGACGTCACCCAATTAGGGCATGATGTCACCTTTTTAGGGTTTCTTTGTGTAAAAATTAATTTAAATTTGTAGAGGGGAAAAATTAAGGGGGACGCCCCCCTTGTTTTGTGATTTACCCTAATGTTAGTGGACAAACACTTTTTAGAATCCTAGTATAAATAAAGGCTTGAATCATTTCATTTTCATCATAGCTCTCTCACTTGAGAAGATATACTTGGCTAAAATTTGCGCTCTCTTTGGGATTTTGATCTATATCTCTCTCTTGTGCAACTTTTTGGATGCTTGTCTTGGTATATTTTGGAGTTAAGGTGGTGTGCACATCTTGGAGGCTTGTCTTCTTTCCTGTGGATGGAAATTACTTGGTAAATCTAGGGTTTATCTTGCTATCTTGTGAAATTGGTAAGGAAATTTATGCATTTTGTTGCTATTTTCTTCTTGTTTCATGTTATACTTGCCTAAAACCCTTGGAGGATTATAAGGGCATACACATCCTAGACTTACCTTTGTTTATTCTACATGATCTAAAGAGTAAAAGGGATTACACACCTAGAGATAGTGTGGGTCCAACCCTTACAACCAAAACTCCATTTACCCAATAGATTTAAGGCACTAATATGAAAATTGCATTGGAGAAATAAAATGCTTGCATTGATATGTGTGATTTTTTTAGATATGTCAATTGTTTGAAGTGGAATCAATTTTACATGTTTTTAGCTTGCTTGAGCCACTAAGGCATCTATATTGGATAAGTATATCTTTTTGTTGTTACAAACTTATGCTACAGCCATTAGGGCTACAACAAAACACTCCTAATTATTACTTTATTCACTAATCTACCATTGGAATTTTCTTACAAGTTTCTATTGTTAATCTACTTTAGTTTGGATATATGTTTGTGTTGGGTTCACTAAAGAATATGTGCATCATAGAGGCACATGTGTTACACAAGAGGTATGCTACCACCTTCGCAAGGTATCCTCGGCAAGTTGTTTATTGATTTCTTTGAATATAATTTGTTATTGTAATAATATTTTGCTACATCCAATTGTATGTGATAAAAACTCATTAATAACATCATTTAACAGCCATATATTGTCACTAAAGTCTTGTCTTGTTTCACTAGATTTATACTAGTCATTGCTAGCCTAATCTCTTGCATCGTTTACTTGACTTGGGTGACATATTTAGAAACCATTTTTATCATTTATTTTATGATATATATCATTTTTACTGCTGATATATAGGACGACAAGCTTCAATTTCTTTTCCATTTGAATTTTGGGCTTGTATATCTCTATTTTGTCTTGTCTCAGGAAGGTACAACACTCTTTGTAGGAACATTACACTTTGGTAACCTCCCTTCATCAACATGACCATTTTCCAAGCCCTCCATTACCTTCTCACTTTGACCTATAGGGGTTTCATCTTCCATCATACCACTTTCCATCTAAATCCCCCTAGGGTCACCAGGATTCCCCCCTTGTGGTGATTTTCATCATCACTAAAGTGAGGGGAGTGTCTATATAAGGTGACATTGGGAAGATACTCTCAAAGTTGTCCCACATTTGTGGATTGGGATGGGATTTTCCCAACCTAAAATCTGTGTGATAAAAGTGCCAACGATCTCACTCTTGCTTAAGTGCTTAAGGGCACCGGGATGAGATGTTTCCAAATGTTTTTTTTTCCTCAAGGGTTAGTGCAAGAAATCATGAGCTAGATGTGAGATATCTCCCCCATGTTGGTGAGGTCACATAATCAATTCCCTTTGAGATGTGAACTTTTTTTATAGTGAAAACAATTGAGGAAAAGTTTACACCTGGAGGGATTTGGATTTGATCCTTCAACCATGTTTGATAGATTTATAGTTAATATGGATTCACAATTGGTTTGTGTGTGTGAAATAATAATCTCTCTCTCTCTCTCTCTCTCTCTCTATATATATATATATATATATATATATAATTATGCACCCTATTTTCCCAAAGAATGTAATTATGAACAAACTTCATATGTTTATGTTATGAGGCATGTAATTATGTTTTGATTTAATATAAACACCAAACCTATTACCAAGAGGGAACAACGTTGACAGTACTATCCATGATACACCAGAAGAAATTGATGAGATAGAGGGACTGATGGAATAGTGGAGTGAAGTGGAGTTGTGATGTATCAGTGAAGAAAAACAAAAGCTTGCACAACAAACTAATTCATGGTTGCAAACATAAAGAACTGCACCTACCAACATACCAAACTTATATGAAAACCATGTGACCATTAAAATAAGTTGCAGAGGTGGTTGGGGCAGTTAATGAATATGGAAGTTGTCCCTTGTAGAGAAAATGGTCAATTGAAAAAATGATAGAGGGATACCATGGAACTGCCCCTTCAAACTGGGAATGGAAAACTGCAGGTTACGTTTGTAGGTATTCACGGAGATCTCAATGGGATAGAGAAGAAGACCAAAAAGGAGGAAAACACATGATACAAGAGACCATCCAAAGAGTGTAATCAGACAAGAGATACCTCTCAACAGAGAAAACATGGACAAAAGACCTTGAACAGAAGAAGATAAGTGGAATAATTAGAGACAAGAAAGAGAGAAAAAAGAACAGAGGTGTGGATTTTTTTCATGAGGAATAGATGAAAAGGAAGAGCTTTCTGGAGGAAAACAAGAAGGTTGTCTGAGTTTTTGATGATCACCCTGAATAGAGAAGACCTTGATTCCTGAACTAGAGCATTAGTGGGATGCAACTTGGTGTTTACTGGATAGAAATTGGCACTGGTAAGGTGAGGTCATTGTGGTATTATTGAGAAGATAAGGGACTCCCTTGTGCAGAGGAAATCCAGTTGAGAAACCCCCTATCAAACCTGTGGAGACCCGAATATCAGTGGGAGGTGGAAACTTTTGTTGTGTCAATAGAGGAAGGAGAATAACCATCCTAGATCATCAAAACATCAGAACCCTTCTGAGTCAATTTCCTTGGTGCTATCATGGATTTGAATGGCAGTGGCGTGTTGTAGGAAGTGACTCTACAACAAGGCCTAAGGTTGGGAATAAAGGTGTCCTCTCTCAGTCAGTCAGATTCAATTATTTCCCTAACAGATAAGTTTTTATCTGCACTGAAAATGACTATGAATTATATATTTGTATGCATGTGTAAATGTCTAATTTTAAGTGGAAACTTGGTCATTTATAATCCATGGTTTGAATGCATGAAAGTTGGGACATGTTATAATGTTCTTTCTCGATTTGATAAATGTGAAAATGATTAGGTAGATAATGTTGTGTACTTGATAATTTTATATCCCTATATGGAGAACCTGTAAATCATGCAAGACTTTCCTTAAGTTTCAATAACTTGTAATGGCCTTAGAGCAGCTCTAAACCCTTGAAAAATATGGACCGAAGTTCTGCAGAATTCGATAAATGGTTAAGTCCTCAAAACAAACTATTATATCTTTTTGAAATCCTATGTTAGCCTAGGAGAGAAAGATAGTCATCAATCTGATTTCCAATCGCGGTGTGTTGTTTGGAGTTGGAACTTCAAAGGGAATCCTCGAGCATTGTGGAAAAATATTTGAATGAGAAACTTTGAAATGGATTGTTCGGAGTGGGACTTTCGAAGGAAAACCTTGAGTGTTGTGGAAAACGATCCGAATGAGAGACTCTGAAGTGGAATGTGGTTCATATATTTGGAAGAGGGTGATTTAATCCTCAATCATTGATCATCGAGGGTCCCACTTAGCAAGTTGAGGGAGAAGAGTGAGATAGTGTTGACTAGGAGCACCAGCATGATGACGCATGTCAATCGTTAATAGGTTGATGAGTTGAGTGTGGTCTGGTTGGGCAGGAGAAACTTAAACCACCAGATAAATCACAATCATTGGTTGGGGAGACCATAAGTGCATCAATGTCATACATCGTAGAAGTTTTGATGGAGGTAGAAGATGGATTTTTTCTCGATACCCTGATTTCAGAGCAATGAAATTTCCTGGATATTTCAAACGTTGAATGGGATGGTATCAAAAGGGAACATCCTTACATGTTGTGTATGTTGGAGGTAAAATATGATTGAACCAAGAGATGACCCAAACGTCGATTATTATAGGCTTATATGGATAGAATTTCCATGGCAGCAAGTTTGTTAGGTGCCACAATGGTGCCAAGTTGTTGCCACATCAGATGGCACGAGTGATGAGGTGTGTTGTTACTAGATATTTATCTTGGCTGCAAAAACAAAATTCCTAGCACATTTTCAACCAAATTTTTATTGGAAAGATATCCCTTCCATCCAAATGGGGCTCCCTATTATGATTACAAAATATGGGCTACTCAATCTCACCAAGCAGCACTTGAACATAAAAACATGGTGGCCAGATTTAAGATAATGAAACAAAACAAAGGATAAACAAGGCTTAGGATAAGAGACAACTGACTCGATAAAAGGTTGTAAAACTCTCATATCAGTGACTTAAGTCTATTGGGAATGGAGTCTCATCAAACAGAGCATAAAAACTTGCTCATGATAGATAGAAGAAAAGAAGAGAAACAATTAAATCTTATACTTGCAGAGGGAAAAGGCAATCTCTATAAATCTAAGATGCAGAAAAGACCATTTATTGGGCATTTCCAAAGATGAATATAGAAAATCAAAAGTGAGTGTACGTAAAACAACGTATCAGGGTTTTGGTTAAGAAAAACAAGTTATAACAAAGGTCTTGTCTTACTCATAGTAAGACAGAGGAAATTATTTGTCTCAAATGATTACTTTACAGTTGTAACAGTGGAGGTTGTACCAAATTATTACTTCTTTAACCCTAATAATCATCTTACTGCAAAATAGACATGGACAATGATGGTAGAAAAATACATAAAATAGAAGAGAAAGAAAAACTTTGTTGAAGATGAGCCAAGAATCCAATATATTAATGCTTACTGAATGGGAATATTTACAATAACCACACCTGGCTTTACAGAGAATGCAACCTTGCTGCCTCAAAATATTCCTAAAATGCTAACCCCTTAGATTAGTCTTAAGAAACCTAATTTATCCTTTGAATACTTAGTAACTGATGCCTTGCAATCTGGAAATGGTTGCAATAATGGTTTCCTGGAAATCTGCTCTCAAATCTGGAACTGATCTTTAAAATGGAATAATTGTTGAGATTAATTCTGGAGCTCTCAACACCTCTTATTGATTTGTTATTCTCATTAATCCATCTCAGAACTCCAGCTGGTGATTATCCTCTCAAGTCTTTGAAAAAAAGCCACCAATTATCATTAAAAACATAATTAAAATCCAAAGGAAAACCAAATCTAAAAAATATTGAAACCATTTATTTGGATAAAACGAAATTGAAAACAAAGATAGATCCCTAAATATGAGCCCAAATTATTTTCTAGTTGTTATATTATTGGCATATGGAAAATCTTCAACGAGATATCAATCTGGAAAACATTTTAATTATTAAATTTTTCCAAAAATCACACAGAAAACTGAGTTTGTTTTAATTTTGTAAGCCTATTTTCTATTGATTTTTTGGAATGTTTATCTTGCATATTTCCCAAAATAAATTATTCCAGGTTGTTCTCCTCTATTTAATATTTCCAACGAGTCCTGACAAGCCCAATTTTGTGCCCCATATCTTGAGTTATGACCTCCCGAAGTCAAAGTCCAGTAACTGTCAATGTGCAAATTGGCACATGATAAGTGCATTTTAGGTAATATTAAAAATAAAAATAAAAACCACATGCATGGGATCAAAATGAAATTTAGTGTTTATAAACAAATCAGTATATGGAGTTCTTATGTGAGTGGAGTGAGGAGGGTATGGTGAAGGTATATTAATGAAATTTGAAAATCGAATCCCTGAAATCCCTAAGTATATATAAAATAAAAATAATAAAATAATATATATATAATAATTAAATTAAAAAAAAATAATAATAATAATAATAATAAATAGAAAATAAAATAATATATACAACAATCCCTAAGTATATAAAATAAAAATTAATATAAAATAAAAATAATAAAATGATGATGATGATTAACATCCACTAAGACCAAATTGGTCTATTAGGCCTGATTACTTGCGATTCTTTAGAATTTTGTTTATGTGCTCAAAAAGCATTAAGAGAAGATTTCCAAGATCACCATAGTTTTGTTGAGTTAAGAGGTTAGGAAGATTGGTAGTGTGAAAAATATTTTGAAAATGAGATCTAATCTTGGTATAGGCTGGACAATCTAAGAGAAAGTGCTTTTCATATTCAACCTTCTTAGTGTCATATAAACAGACTAGATAAAAGGTTGTAAAACTTTCAGATCAGTGACCTAAATCTATTGGGCATGGAGTCTCATCAAAAAGAGCACAAAAAATTTCTCGTGATAGATAGAAGAAAAGAAGAGAAACAATTAAATCTCAAACTTGCAAAAGGAAAAAGCAATCTCTATAAATATGAAATGAAGAAAAGACCATTTACTGGGCATTTCCAATGATGAATCTAGAAAATAATAAGTGAGTGCATGTAAAACAATGTATCAGGGTTATGATTAAGAAAAAAAAGTTACAAAAAAGGTTGTGTCTTACTCGCAATAAGAAAGAGGAAATTCTTTGTCTCAGATGATTACTTTACAAATGTAACAGTGGAGGTTGTACCAAATTATTACTTATTTAACCCTAATAATGAACTTACTGCAAAATAGACATGAACAATGATGGCATAATGAGAAGAAAAATACATAAAGTAGAAGAGAAAACAAGGCATTGTTGAAGATGAGCCAGGAATCCAATATATTAATGCTTACTGACTGAGAATATTTAAAACAACCACACCTGGCTTTACAAATAATGCAACCTTGTTGCCTAAAACTATTCCTAAAATGATAACCCCTTAGCTCAGTCTTCAGTTGCATCCTTTATCCTTTTAATTCTCAGTAACTGATGCCTTGCAATATGGAAATGGTTGTCATAATGGTTGCCTGGAAATCTACTCTCAAATCTGGAACTGATCTTTAAAATAGAATAATTGTTGAGATTAATTTTGGAGCTCTCAACACCTCTGATTGATTTGTTATTCTCATTAATCCATCTCAGAACTCCAGTTGGTGATTACCCTCTCAAGTATCTACAAAATAGACACCAATTATCATTAAAAACATAATTAAAATCCAAAGAAAAACCAAATCTAAAAAATATTGAAACCATTTATTTAAAGAAAATGAAATTAAAAACAAAGATATATCCCAAAATATGAGCCCAAATTATTTTTCGATTGTTATATTATTGACATATGGACAATCTGGAACAATATCTCAATATGGAAAACATTTTAATTATTATTTTTTTCCAAATATCACACAGAAAACTGAGTTTGTTTTAATTTCGTAGCCTATTTTCTGTTGAGTTTTTGGAATTTTTGTCTTGCATATTTCCCAAAATAAATCATCCCAGGTTGTTCTCCTCTATTTAATATTTCCAACAATTCCTCACAAGCCCGATTTCAAGCCTCATATCTCGAGTTATTGTTGATACGGAGAGGGGGTGAATCAGTTTCAAGTACAATTTAAAACCTTTTTCAACTTATACTTAAACCATTCAACTATATCCAATGAGCAATGAACAATATTATAAAAGTTACACCAATACACCATAATACACCATGCACAATATATGAAAAATAATCAATAGTTTATTGTTCAAGGGAAGTAATGACTTCCAAAGGTAGCTACAGCTTCCAAATGTAAAGGGAGGGATAAACCTCCAAGAGGAATATACAATCCTCCAATATCAAGAGAGATTTGAACTCTCCATACTTGCCCCTTCCTTCCACCCAAGAATATATGAGAGATAATAAAACTTTACATTAAATCATCACATAGAACCTCATAATGCTTCCTGAGACTTCTTCAATTTCTACAATTATTCAATTCTTGGAGTACTCTAATCCTATAGATAATATTACTCAATGTATTCTCTAAAACTCCTCCAATTTTCACTTCTTGAATCCTCCCCAAAAAGAGGTTATAGAAAGAATGGTAGACTTTATTCAATTTTGGTCTATTCAGAAGACCCAACTTGTACAACATGTACCACGCTCAATATTTGACATCTGATTCTGAAACTCGCACACACGAAACTAAAGTCTGTAATGTTTCCAATGGAAGTGGTCCCACTTCATTTGGATTCTTTATGAAAACGTTATGACTTTTTTACTCGGAACACCTGTTTATTGAATAGCTTCAGGACTAGTCACAAACCCTATCTTCCATAGAGTGTATCTCCATAATTATAGCGAATCAAGAGATGAAATTTTTACCAGAGGTACCTTGATATGTCTTCTCAATACCATAGTGATTTCACCATCTAAATCATTCTAGAAAAACATTTATGGCAAAAATGGTAAGATGAACTGAAAATAACATACCTTAGAACACATCACCAAAAGACTTCATCCTCCCTTGAAATCTAGCCTTATTATCTTCTTATTACCTCTGAAATTCGACTTGTATCAAATGAATGTATAATGATGTTTATTTATACCATTTATGTCACTTCCTTTTAACATTAGGGATGCCTTGACACTTTCTTATTTTGTAATTCTTTTCTTTAATTATTTTCAGGGCCTACATGTACTTCCTTCTTCAATTCACTTTGTCATCTTCAAAAATTCATTTATCCTCAACCATGAGGATCCACGTGACTTGCTACATACCACCGAAAATAGCATGATGTATACTATCCATTCATGGGTGTTGTATATGCATGTGCATTGTCCTTCATGTCCAAATACCTTTATCAATCTTGTGGTCCAAAACCCATGACTAGGGTTGACATCAATGACAACAACCAATCTTCCAACAATCTCCCCCTTTGTCATTGATGGAAACACTCATGCTCCCCCTATCATCATGATCCCAATTTATATCCCCCTTTGAAATAAATGGCAAAGGTTAGGGTTGCTCTCATTGATTTTAATGGAAAAATGTAACTCTTTTCTTTGGGGTTGCTCCCCTTGAACATGTGGCACTCAATAATACTTCATCCTTATTTTTGGTCTTTGGGACATTTTCTTCCTTAGAATCCTTTTGTGTGGCTTATGTCTTCTCTCTCTTCTTCATGTCTAGGATGTATATGTT
>ML778430.1:817325-841862 GCA_009831015.1 Picea engelmannii
AACCTCTTTTTCTTTATATGATAAGTAATAATTACATTCTTTACATTATCATACATATGAGCACCAACTCATAATGAGGCTACAACCTTTGTTTTGCAAGCTGCAACTTGCTGAGGGCACCAACTCTCTGTTTTATCTAGCACCCACTAGAAGGAAGCACCAACTCCCTGGTTTCTCTAGCACCAACTAGAAGGAAGCACCAACTCCCTAGTTTCTCTAGCACCAACTAGAAGGAAGCACCAACTCCCTGAGTGTTTCCAGCACCAACTGGATGGAAGCACCAACTTCCAATCATACAGGCACCAACCTGTATAACAGAGAACCAGAGTTCTCCCTTGCACCACCTTGCCACCCTGGTTTCTCTAGCTGCAACCAGATGGAAGCTACAAATCCCTGTGTTCAATCACCCACTTGAACCTTTGAGGACAACAATCCTCCCGAGCACCTCCCTTCCACCCTGAAATATAAATCTTTGCTTCTAAAACTTATTATAGTGATATGATGTTCAACAATGGCTTACCAGACTCATCGTTGTTCTGCTGCATTTCGTTGCTCTGTCTGCCTCATTGCCTTTTTGCACACATGACTTGTGATGTCTACTCTTCTACTTTTTATGCTCTATGTGCCATGTCCATTCACTCCATAGTTCCTCTTCTATGTAATTCAGCTGCTGCACTCTCCTCCTTCTTCACACATGAATCACCTTCACCAAATACAATCACAACAAACTCCAATAGCAACAACAACCACATCTCTTCTCTGTACCATGTATTTATAGATTTTTTGCACCTTGTGCATGAAATGTTTGCAATGCCTCTGCATGTTGACTCCGCACCGTTATCCTCCACCTCTCGAGTGCTTTGTCTGATCATCATCATGAATTTTTAGCTTCTCTAGCCATTTTCCCACACGTTCAACATCACTGGATGTTATGTTGAGATTCCTCAGCCTCTCTGGCAGTTGGGTCTCTTCGTCTTCTCTGTGATAGTCGAGCTCACCTTCTCTATTTTAGTTACAGGCTTCCATGCTCATCCATCTATCAATCCCTTCTAAAAATAGTCTTCCTTCACTTGGACGAAGCTTGGAGACTCTTCATCTCCTTTGGCGATCACACAGGGGTTTCTTCGAATTCTCTAGCAGACACCATCAATGATTTCTGGTAGTTTCATTGTGTTGTGCATCAGTAGCCCTCTGATCAACACTTGATTTGACGGGTCAGATTATATCATGATTTCACCTATCGTGATATCGGGATTTCACCTATCGCGATATCAGGATTCCTGATGTCAATTTTCTTTGACATGTCTAACTCTTGATCCCCGATGCCTCTCCATTGACTGGAATCAATGGTCTAGATTTGATCTTGATTCAATGGCTGCGATTTAAGTCACGATTTTGCATATCGAGAAATCAAGATTCTTGTTGCAATGTTTCTTTGACATTTCCAAAACGCGATCCTCGAAACTCCAACGTGGTGTCCATCTGCTAACGTCACACGTGGATTGACACGTGTTGAATACTACCACGTGTCACTCTGATTCGTGACTTACATGTGCCTAAAATGTTGAATCAGTCTGACACTTGTCATTACCTGGTTGTGCCACGTGTTCCTAGCTGACGTGGTTTGATGATGTGAGTCAAGTCGACGGTCTAGATCACATCTTGATCTAACGGTTCAGGTTCAGTCGGGATTTCACACATCACAATTTCAGGATTCTTGATGTCAATATTCTTTGACATCTCCAACTCTTGATCATCGAAACCCCGACAGGGAGTTGGATCAATGGTCCACATAACCCCCTGAGATGGACGGTCCTCCTACTTCTAGGATTTGTGAGCCCTCTACTCCTTGCACTTTTTAAATATCGTGCAGGTTTTCCTCGATCCAATGGTGGTCAGACCCTGCGCTCAGATCTGACGCCTCTAACTTCAATTAGCCCTCTGGCTGAGCTCATGGTCCACGTGACCTCCCCCTATATGACCGCAGCCAAACCTCCTCATCGGGGTTTCGGACTTTCCAATGTCGAAACATGTATGTCCTCAGGATTCGCGATCGCTCGAATCCCAACGCGGTCTTTACACACTAGCTCTCCTGGCTAGGCTCCTGGACCATATGACTGTTATCCCCATGACCGTAGTCTTACCACTCATTGGGGTTTCAATCTTTTTAATGCTGCAATGCATTGGCTCACAAGATTCTCGATATGTGAAACCTCGATGAGTCAACCCTCCTTTCAGGATTTTACCTTGGCTTTTCCTGATGGTAAACCGCATGCAGCTCCTGCCTGATCTGACGGCTGATGGAATTTATGAATGAGATCCAACAGCTCTCGATCTCTTCCTTATGTAGGATTCTCATGAGCTCCTCCTGGACATAGAAACCAACGGTCCAGATCTTCTTCTTCAGCCGAACTGACAGCAACTGTGCTCCCTCCCGAGCTTTGCACACTTTCCTCCCAACCTTGGGAGAATTACAAGTTCTCAAAGGCCTCGACCTTTGTCTTCCTTCTCCTCTGCAAACTCCTGTATCTTGAGCTTTGCTGCACGCATTCTCCTTGACGTTGTTCCTCATGATCTTTCACTTCTGAATCCCCAAGGGATTCTTGGACTACAGAGTCTTCACAAAAATACTTCTAGTGCCCATCTGTTACATTCTTCCTGTACACATGCCATCTTCATTGTTGTACTTGCCATCAATGACAAGCATGCGCTACCTGTTAAACATTTTCCAAAAAACCTCCCAAAACATAAGTAAGGACACGCGAATTCACAGGATCGCCATGGCCGAGCCCCAAAGCGACTGGGATTCGTTCTCACTTACAACATGAATTCCCAAGGATACAAAGGGAGTTTTCCATTTACCCGTGGAAACGATGACATCAAACCATGTGGAACCTATAATGGAGAGATCTTCTTAAGAAGGAAAGATATTAGAATCCTCACATACCCAACATCAGATACCATGGAGGAGGGGCAAGCCAAAGAAGAATAAGGAAGTTGGGGAAACCCGAATCCTAGATGAATCGTGTGCGAGATTGGTTGCTAAGAGATTAATTATACACATTGTTTGGATAGAACTGATTGAAGGTATGAGTTGAGGAAGTGAGAGAAGAACAAGGAGGATGGATGTCGCGGGTACAAATGATTAAGAGCCATCTCAACAATTGAAGCAGGTGAAACTAGCTATCACCGAGCTTTACTAGGAAAACAGGGAGTTGAGACAACAACTAGCGACAAAGACCATTGAAGTGTTAGTAGTACAAGGTCGCAAAGGGAACATGGCATGGCTCAAAAGATAACTCAGAGAGGCACACGATACAATCATACAATTGCATGAAGCAAAACAACTGTCAAAAGAAAGGCATGCAAAGCATTCCAGAAAAGGTGAAACGGTTGAGGACAAAGCCCACACAACTCTCGCCAACGAACATAAGAAACAATATTAGTTGATTTTGTTCCTGTATCCGTAAACAGAAAACAAATCTTGACAGTTTTGAAGGATACATTTCCCAAAAACATTTTTTCGTTTGATAAATAGCCATGACAGTCAACAACGACTTGCCATGCACATTCCCCCAACAAATGAGCACACGACAGAGATAAAATTCCTTACAGTATATAGCATGACTCTGACATACACTTGTCCCTCATATACCTAATCGAAGGAAAGCATTGACACCTCACTCTCTCATGACGAGACCTGGTCGATAACTGAATCCCCGTAGTGGAATACAAGCAGTCATGATGTAGCCAGATGTATTTGTTGTCTATTTTTGGAAAAGCGTCATGTGAAGAGTCCTTTAACGTAGAATAGTTAGTTTCCTAGTTTTTAGAGATATTAGTCAGAAGACTAGGGTAGCCCAAGCGGTGCTCTTGCCTATATATTTGATCTTTTTTATTTAAGCAATGTTGGTTGGAAAAAATTAGTATAGACAACGTCTATTGAATGTATTTCTGAGTTCGATCAAAACTTAATGCAAAAGTCTAGTAGCTTGATGAAAAGATTCTAATTGTAGTAGTGTGATGTATTGTTTTCCCTTTCTTGTGTATGTACTTCCTATTTTCTTTATTCATATTGTTTTTTGTCTAAATCGGAACAAAATTTCAAACCTGTGGATTCGTTACACAACGCCCCTTGTTCGCGCCATTTAGACAAAACATATTTCCTCTAAAGTTAACTCTGAATTCATCCTTAGCGGTGCTCTGAGTTGCTTCATGTATTCTATCCTCACAACACACTACGATTTTAAACTGAACACTGTTGCTCGCTTAGCCTTTATCCTCTCAAGTTCAGTTACTAAGTCATTTTTTTCTATCATTTTATCGAATCGACTCCATATCCCGAGGTCTTGCTATCTTACGCCAATGAAACCAGAACTTATTATGCAAAGGTGTTAAATCTAGCCAATATCTTTAAATCCATATCCCACACTGAGACCGTGTCTCCAAAGAGAGCCATCTCTAGATCCGAAAGGCTAGTTTCGAGTCTCAAAGTTGGTTGAAATAGTTACCTTCATCGTCTGTTTATCATCCAAATAGATTTATGGAGTGCTAACACGATGGATGGATTTTAGACTCAAGAGGTTATGAATATCGACCTACCCCTTAGTTCTTACAACGTGTTGTTGGGCATGGATTGGTTAGCTTCCCATAAAGCAAAATTAAATTGTTATGAGAAAATTTTAGAATGTCAAGATGAGAAAGGCAATACTATATTTTTTCAAGGAATTTGGAATTCGGTCTCCATAAGACAAATATCAATGACGCAACTTAAGAATTTTAGTAGAAATGGGTGTGTCTTGTATTTTATACAAGTATTAAACCCAGAAGAAGGAAAGGAGTTGAAGGTTGAATATCACCTAGTGCTATGGGAGTTCATAGATGTGTTTCTAGAGGTGTCAGGATTACCTCGGAAAAGAGATCTTCAATTTTCAATTGATCTTGTTCTTGGAGTAGTGCCAACATTAAGAGTGCCTTATAGGATGAGCACACCAAATTTAGTGGAACTGAAAATGGAGTTGAAATAAATGCTGGAAAAGTGTTACATCAGTCCAACTGTGTCTCCATGGGGAGCACTATCCCTATTTGTAAAGAAGAAATATGGTACATTGAGACTATGCATCAATTATAGGCAGCTAAACAAGATGACCATCAAGAACAAATACCCTTTTCCTAGAATAGGTGATCTCTTTGATCACCTGAGAGGGGCTACCATTTTCTCAAAGATAGATTTGAGGTTGGGATATGACTTCATAATTAAATATGTGGACATTCACAAGACAACCTTTAGGACAAGGTATGGGCACTATGAGTTTGTTATGGTGCCATTTGGGCTTACAAATGCACCAGCTACATTCATGTGTTTAATGAATAGTGTGCTCAACAAGTATTTAGACAAGTTTGTCTTAGTTTTTGTGGATGAAATTTTGGTGTACTCCAAGAACCAAGAGGAGCATGAAGAACACCTCATAATGGTGTTGTGGGTGTTAAGAGAACATCAGATGTATGCCAATTTTAGCAAGCATGATTTCTTTAAAAGGGAAATCCAATATCAAGGCCATGTAATCTCAGCTGAAGTAGTGGACGTAGACCCTACAAATATCAAGGCAGATATGGATTGGCCAACCCCTAGAAATGTGATAGAAGTGATATCCTTCATGGGATTGGATGGATATTACAGAAGTTTCATCAAGGGATTCTCCAAGATCGGTAATCCTATTACTTCATTACAAAGGAAATGGAATAAACCTGTGTGGTCACCATAGTGCGAAGATAGATTCCAACAATTGAAGAAACTATTAACTAATGCCCCTATGTTGAAGTTTGCATACCCAGAAAAAGACTTTTTGTTTTTCACAGATGCTTGAAAAGAAGGACTCAGTGGATTTCTCATGCAAGATGGGAAAGTGGTTTTCTATGAATCACGTAAGTTGAATGAACATGAGCATAAGTATGTCACCCATGACCTAGAACGTGCAACAATTTTACATGCACTGAATATGTGGAGACATTACTTTCTCTAGAGGATATTTATCCTCATGACTGACCATTATGGTCTGAAGTATTTATTTGACCATTCATGGTTGAATGCTAGACAATCCAGGTGGATGGCGTTGATCAGTGAGTTTGACTTCAAAATAAAACACATAAAAAGAAAAGAGAACAAAGCAACTGAAGCATTCAAACAATGCACTTAGCAGCAAAAAGTGTAGGAAAGTCTGACATTCATCAGAGGATTAAGACCCTCTTGTAAGAATATGAGTTCTTCAATCAAGTGAAGGAAAGGTTGCAACATGAACCTAGGGGAAAGAGGTATGAATGAAATAAGCTAAGGGTTGATAATATGTTGTTTTACAATAATAGGTTGTATGTGCCTAATTCAGGGGATTTTAGGTGCTTTATTATGGATGAGTTCCATAGGATACCATATGTAGGTCACCCTAGTTACCAGAAAATGGTGACAACAGTTAGAAAATTGTATTATTGTCCTGAAATGAAGAAATACATTTCTCTTTACATTGCAAAGTGTTTGGAGTGCCAATAGGTAAAAGTCAAGCATTGACACCTTGTTGGACTATTGCAGCCTATACAAATACTAGAATGGAAATGGGAAGTGATTTCCATGGATTTTATCATAGGTTTACCAAATAAAATCAAACAACATGATGCAATCATGGTTGTAGTAGATAAGTTGAGCAAGGCAGTTCATTTTCTTCCCACAAAATCTACTTTTAAATCCATAGATGTTGTCAATGTTTTTGTAATGACCCATGTTGTTACGATTACATGCGACGCAACGAAAAAGTTTTTTTTTTTTTAAAGGCAGGAAGACAACAACAACAACACTCAATCAACGCAACTCGATGACAAACACATTGCATGCAATCCAATCAACAAACATCATAACAACTCATCATACTAGTGTGTTACACCACTGGATGTAACATATGAAATAAAATAGAAAATTAACACGACTACCTACCCGTCCTACCCTATAGGGTTAGGACCTCTAGGAAACATAAGCAAAATCAATCAGTCCAACACAAAAACCTCTATGATAAGTATCCATATCCCTCCCAGTGAACGAGAGATAGCTAATAAACATTACAAATAGGTACAACCTCAAAACAAAAAAACATCATTGTCCACAAGGGAGGCACATGATCCTAAGTCAGGTTCCATATGCGTTTATTGATCAATGCGTGCAATGACCTAATCATACGATGCCATGTCACGACAATGTGACCAAGGCACTAGGGACCCATGCGTAAACGAAAACTTCTCAACCTTCCCACAGCGGGACATCAATCAATCCAAAGTAACAATTCAATGTCATGCGAAGCTAGAACCCTATCAACAATGCTATATTAGAAATAGTTGTTATCTTACCCCACTAGAAATATAGCTCTATAAGTATTTTACTAATTGTATAATATTGAACATTTCAATATCTCAACAATTTTATGTAGAAGTAGAGGCTATACTACTTTGCTTAGACTCCAACTCAGTAAATTTTTATCAATTATTTTACCTTTTAGTTACCGTGTCATTATTTTCTATGTGATCTATTTTTATTACCTTGTCATTGTTTTCTTTTACGATGCCGATATGTTACATTGGTTTGTTGAGTAAATAATTTACTTCATCGTTGAATTGTTCTTTTATACATCTCATTTAATTCATCACAGAATGTTTCTCACGATGTTCTTTTCCCTTTAAAAATTTAATCATGATGTTTTAAGTTTGTAACTTAGGACATTAAATTTTAATTTGCATATTTCAATTAAAACATAAAATTGCAAATTTTATCTTGCCTTGCATATGTTGAACAATGCAGATAACATAAGATCAAAGTGCGTGTAAACTATTTTGAACTACATCTCAATAATATTATTTTCCCATGGATAAAATGGTGTTATGATATAAGGGAATTAAGGTTTACACATCCACAAAAACAAGCGAGAAGGAAGGAAATGATACGTTATATTATTCATACCAAATCATACTGTGTAAAATGATACAAATCGTTTTCTGTAAAAACGCTACAATGTAAAAATGGTGTTTGTATACAAATGATACTGTAGGAAGGAAATGATGTAGTGTAAAAAAGCATTGTCTATATACTGTGTAAAAACGTTGTAGGAAGGAAATGATACCGTGTAAAAATGATATAAATTGTTTTCATTCAAATGTGTAATTCAAAGTCACACTCTGTATCTATTAAATTCGCATTCACACTCTGTATATATTAAATTCATAGTCACACTCTGTATATACTGAATTCGCAGTCACACTCTGTATATATTAAATTCCCAATCCCACTCTCTGTATATATTAAATTTGCAGTCATTGTATATTAAAATGAACGCAGACCTATCATTAAAAATGAAGACACATAAAAAAAAATGAAGGCATATATATATATATATATATATATATATATATATATATATATATATATATATATATATATATATATATATATATATAAGTTCGCAGACATATGCATATATTCGTTGTCAAAATTCTACACACTACAACCATTCAACGCAGTCACACTCCGCCATAATTTTGATGTCCTTCAAATGCAAAATTGTCGTCCAACATATATAATAATGACATATATAATGAAATCGTTGTCATGTATAAATTGTTGGAATAAAATTGTCACTGGAATAAAATCGTTGGAATAAAATTATCACTGGAATAAAATCGATGTGTAAATATCAATCCAGGGATCCCAATTTAATATGTAGAGATTCGCAAAGGTATAGATTCATTGTGTATAGATATGTTGTATAATTGGCAAGGAGCCAAGGTGATCGAAGATTAATCACTCCAAAAATGCAGAGTTTAAACATTCAGGGATTTAGTCATTCAAACGCAGAGTTAAACACTCAAGGATTAAACATTCAAACATAGATTTTAAACATTCTGGGATTGGTCATTCAATCGTAGATATCATACCAAACAAAGTGTTGGGATTTATCATTAAAATCGCAGATATTAATGCCAAGAAATCGATGAGAAATGAAACACAAATATAATCATCCACAAGAAAATGTAGAGATCAGAGGTAAATCATCCAAAGATGAATCAATCAAAATGCCGAGATACTCATTCACAAGAAGGCACAAAGATCCGAGATTAATCATAAGAGATAAACACAGAGATAAGTAAGGGATAGATAGTTGGGTGAAATTTATCCTTCACTTATTATCCATGCACAAGAAATAAGGGCATTTAAATCTCAGTCTTAAACACCAGAGTGAAGACAGTCGATTAGGCTCCTGGCTGACTACTCAGGCATAAAATAATAACTTAAGGATAAGGGACAGAATATAAAAACACAAATCTGCATCTAGACCTTCTCTGTGGATAACCAATAATAAAATAAAATCACAATAAAGGAATAAGGAAAATGCAGTAACAAAACAAGGCTCAAAACTAGAAATTTAGAGACCCTCTTGCAATTTCACATGGCGCATTATTGTCCAGATAAAAATTATTATGCATAACTAAACGAGTCTTTTTCTTTTAACAACATCTACGCAAGCGAGATTTCGAAATAAAGAAATGCATGAACCAGAAATTGAGCTATTAATTAATACAATTATGCACATGTGTACCGTAGCCAATTGTGAATGCTCTGAAGTCATTATCCCACATGTGCTCCATCCAGCTCCTGCTTGCCAACCAATGTGACCTCACCGATACCTCCTAGCCAGCTCTAGGGGTACTCTTCTTCCCCCTGATCCCCTCGAGCTGCAAAGGGGCCATGCACACAATACCATAGAATGATAGCACCCAAAATTGCCTCGCAAGGTCGAACTACCACTCGTTACCCAAGTTGGGTATCCCAACTCCCACAAGAGAAAGTTCAATCAAGATACAATTTCAGCAGTGTAACGTTATGGAAAAAGATCATATCATACTCCTCCTCCTCCATCCTTTTTATAGAGTTTTCAATTAATTAGTTTCCCAAATTCTCATTAAATTCCTTTTTCATTTAATTAATTTTGAAAAACCTCCCCTGTACACATGTCGCCCGATCCCCTAGTTGCACCAGAAAATCAATTTTATTAATTAATTAAATATTCCTATTTCCCTTATCCACCTAAGAAAATTCCTAAAAACGCTCCTCGGTGTCCCAAAATTCCCTTACAATTCTTAAATGACTTACGCCTTACTTAATTCCTAGATGAGTTCATAATTAGAAAGTTCCAAAGGCAAGATTCCTTACTAAGTTATACATTCAACTTTTTCTTTATGTTTCCCCTTTTCTTTAAGTTTCCCTTTTTCTTTAAGTTTCTTATTTATTTTAAGTTTCCCCCTTTTTTCCTTTTTAACTAAAAATCAATTTAGCGAGTGTAGATAAAACAACCATTTACCCTTTTTCCTTTTTAATTAAAAATTAATTTAGCAAGTGTAGATAAAAACAACCATTTACCCTCTTTTCTTTTTAACTAAAAATTAAATTAGCAAATGTAGATAAAAACAACCATTTCCCTTTTTAAAAATTTAATCCTCCATTATAATTTTGAATTTAATAAATAAGTTTGAATTTCTTACCCCCCTTCTTGTTACATGTTTATTTATTATTATTTTTTTTTTTACCACATGTTCTACTTAGACCTAGGTTTTAATTTCATTAGGTTGGGTGACAGTTCTTAAGGGAAAAATTAGTCATTAAACTTTACTTATCACATCATTCATTTTAAGGCCGACTAGGTTTATTCACTTACCAGTTAAGATTGTGATGTGCCCTTCGGGATGCACTACGTGCTCCAAGGGTGTTACTTGCCTCTTTTTGTTTTCCTTGTGCGACGTTCCCTTCAAGACGCACTATGTGCTCCAAGGGTGCCACTCACCTCTTGAATGAACTTGGTAGATGTCAAACCCCTAGAGTCAATACTCCGCCAGGTAATCTTGTGGGAGACAAAGGACTTCTAAGGAATAAGGCCCCTTCCTTATTACGCACCCCTTAGAATCATCGTGAGCGACTATCACAGTCTACCCTCACGACATCGTAGGTCTTTTCAAACTAGGTAATCATTAACCTACAGTTCAAGCCACGACAGAAGTGATAGTAGGTTGGGGGAGGGATTTTTCCACACCTCTCCCTCAAAGTCTTTGTTTGTCATGTGTGACCCCTATACTCCACATGTGAGTCTGGTCGGCAAGCTATCATCAGCCTGCATCCATCAATGAATCATGTCAGCAATAATAATCAATCATCATAACATCTAATCATATGTACATATGTCACATCAACAACATTGAAACCCAATAGTCCACTCCCTGACTCGATCTGAAGTCCAAGGGGTTTCATCAATGCCTCTGCATCCTCAAAGTCCAAAGTCCTACACACTCAGGAGAAACCAGTCAATAGCACCTATCTATGTAAATACAAAAAAATATCATATCATCAAATCCATAATATCTCATAATCATAATCAAAATGACCAATAGTATAATAACCCAGATCACTTACAAGCAAGTGTCCTCAAAGAATAAGTTCGCTCAGTGTGTGCAAGAGTGGGATGTTACATACACCCCTTCTTGTTGTAAACTTTGTCCCAAAGTTTCACAGTATATAAGTGTCGAAATAAAGTGTATCACGATATCATAAGTTTATCTATCAAACAAAAATGGAAACTGTCATCGCATATTATATGTGTCCTCCCAGGTCGCCGAGTGCAGACTATAGTTGTCCCACTGGACCTTGACTTGATCTACTGTTCGACATCGTAGCTATCGAATGCGATGGTCCAAGATGCATATTGGCTCCACCGTGAGTGCACCCTCATCAGACACCTGCAAGGAACTCATGTCAATAACATGTGTAGGATCACTAATATAATGTCTCAAAACAGATACATGAAAAACATCATGCATACACCTCAAAGAATCAGGAAAGGCTAGTCATTAGGCCACGGACCCCTTCTTTTCCACAATCTTGAAAGTTCACACGAACCTGGGAGAGATTTTAGCACCCTTTCCAAACTTGATCGAAATCTTATGTGGTTTCACCTGCAAGAAGACTCGATCACCAACTTCATAACTACAGTCGACATGATGCACATCGGCATAACTCTTTTGTCGATCCTGTGCTTCCTTGATCCTTGGTCTTATAGTTTTCATTTGATGTTCCATTTCTTGGATTGCTTATGGTCCCACCAGGACCCTATTCTCAAGCCAATCCCAACTCAAAGGCATCTGACATGGTCGCCCGTAAAGAAAATCGAAAGGCGCCATCTTAATGGTTCTTTGATAACTGTTGTTATATGAAAATTATACCTGTGGAAAGAATTCTTCCCAATGATTTTGTTGGTCCATAACATACATACACAACATATCCTCCAAGATTTGGTTTGTTCTTTCAGTCTTCATGTCTGTCTCCGGGTGATACGCAGTACTAAAGTTAAGTTGGGTTCCCAAGGCCTCTTGAAAACTAGTCCAAAATCGTCTAGTAAACACCGATCCTCTATCAAATATAATCCTCTTAGATATGCCATGAAGCCTCACAATATCGCTGATGAAAACTCTAGCTATGTTAGGTGCCTGATACGTCGTACGCACAGGAATAAAATGATCACTCTTTGTCAGAGTGTCGACTACCACAAAAATCAAGTCGTGTCTCCTTGTTGTCAGTGGCAATACAACAATGAAATACATCAAAATGACCTTCCATTTTGATTCTGGAATAGCATGTGGTTGTAGTAGTCCTGTCAGATGTCTATGCTCAACCTTCACCTGCTAACATTCTAGACATTTGGCCACGTAGTTGACTATGTCTGCCTTCATTCCTTTCCAGAAGAATAAGGGTTTAAGGTCTACCCTCATATTCATGACTCGAGGATGAGCCATGTACATTGCTCCGTGAGCCTCATTTAGGAACAAACTCCTCAAATCATCATTGGGCGATACATAAATTTGACTTTTAAATCTCAATAATTTATCGTTGTCTATAGTGAATCCTTCAAATTTTGGTACCATCATGGTTTTTTATCCGATAAAATCCTTGACCTCTTTGTACCAGTCATCATCACATTGTAAAGTTAGAATATTTTCACATAGATGCGTCTGAAAAGGCATCACCTAAAATATGTGTGGTCTCTAACTCAACGCATTCGCCACTCTGTTCACTATTGTTTTTATGTAAGTAATCACATTCACTAAGCAATTCTGACCAACGTCGTGGTCGCGTGTTCAAGTTTCTTTGCGTAAATATGTGTTGTAGTCCACAGTGGTCTGTTTTTAGTTCAAATTTCCATCCGATAAGGTAGTTTCTCCAAACTTTCAAGGAATAAAAAATGGCTAACAACTCCAAATCATGCATTGCATAGTTCTCCTCATGCCTTCTCAACTTCCTCGAGTTGTAAGCAATCACTCGATCGTCTTGCATCAAGACTCCACCTAAGCCTTCCTTAGATGTGTCAATGCATACCAAGAAGTTTGTGTCCATGTCATGGACCTTTAGTATTGGTTCTGTTGTCAACATCTCCTTGAGCCTCTGAAATTATGTCATGCATTTATAGGTCCAAACAAACTTCTTGTTCTTCTTCTACAATTCCATATTCGTATTTGCTATATTCTAAAAACCCTCAACGAACCGTCAATAGTATCCTGCTAAACCCATGAAGCTATGCACTTCTGAGACATTCGTCAGTGCAAGCCATTCCATAATAGCCTTGACCTTTTTTGGATCCATAGCGATACCCTCGACGGAGATGATATGCCCTAAGTAGTGAATCTTTGATTGATAAAACGGGCATTTAGACAATTTCCCATACAATTTGTTCTCTTGAAGACACTATAGTACCAAGTGCAAGTGCTTGTCATGTTCCTCCATCATTTGAGAGTAAATCAAAATATCGTCAATGAATACTTGGACGAACTTGTCCAAGTATTCACGGAACACCCCATTCATTAAACTCATAAATACCCCTGGGGTGTTCATCGGTCCAAAAGGTAAAATAGTAAACTCATAATGCCCAAACCTCATCTTAAAGACAGTCATAGGGACGTTGTCCTCCTTGATCTATAATTAGTGATATCCAGATCTCAAGTCGAATTTTGAAAACACCGTCGTACCCTTCATCTGATCAAACAGATCATCAATCCTTGGCAACGGATATTGATTCTTGATCATTTCCTTTTTCAATTGACGATAGTCAATGCAAAGTCTCCATGAAGCATCCTTCTTCCGTATAAAGATAACAGGTGCACCCCACGGTGACACATTGGGATGAATAAGTCATAGGTATAGAAAATCCTTCAGTTGCATTCTCAACTCCTATAACTCTAGAGTTGACATCCGATATGGCATTCTTGCTATCGGTTCAGTCCCTGGTTTTAGGTCTATGGTAAATTCCAATTCTCTCTTCGGTGGCATCCCAGGTAACTCCTCAGGGAAGACGTCTACAAACTCTCTCGCCACTGGAAGGTGTTCTAGACCTTCCGCTACTCCATTCTCATTTAATGCAAGGATCGCATAAATATTACATCCCTTGCACATTCTCTTCTATAGCTGCAAGGAAGAGATGAACCTCAGGGAGAATCCCTGGTTCTGACCTACAATCACATGTCTTTGTCCCTCATCATCAACCAAGCTCAAACATTTTTTATTACAGTTGAGTATCACCTCATGTGATTCCAACCAGTCCATGCCAATCATGACATCATAAGATCCTAAGATCATGGCGTACAGGTTGGCCCTAGTGAAAAACTCTCCCAGGTTAAGGCTACAGCCCATAACCTTCCCACCAACCTTTTGTTTGGCTCCTGAAGCCATTTCTACAAGGCTAAACTCATCCTGTTTGACTTCCTTTACCTTAATTCATTTTAGCGTTGCACCAGAAATGAAACTCTTGGTAGCACTAGGATATATCAAAATACTAAGGTTTTGGTCAGTGACGGTACCTGACATCCCGAGCACAGTCGGTTGGTGCTCTTCCTAGCGGTTATTCACTATTGCATGAATCTTATGGGCCTTGCCCAAATCTCCCATGGTAGTGGGTCCGGCTGATCCAGATGCTCTAGTCCTCTCCACTGGGAAGTCCCACCGATAATGTGGCTCTCCACATGTCCAACACTCTTTCTTCGGTCCAGTACTCCTGGTACCCAAAGTAGAAGATGATGGTCCATCGACCTGGAACCCTGGTTTGTTCTGTTGAACAGGACTAAATTGTTGTTGTTGCAGTCAACATTGTTGCTGGTGTTTTGGTCCTCGGTAAGGAGTCTGTTGTTGAGGCTCTAGTCACCTAGGTGTAGTGGAAGTGGATCCTCTCTGAAATCCATCATATCCTGGTGAATGTCTAGCTGGTGTCTGATGATGTTGCGCACCAGATGACACTTTCCCTGCTGTTCTCACTGGATTCCTAATATGACCCCCGCTGATAAGCTCCTCATCTACTATGAGGGCCTTCTGAATGACATCAAGCAAGGTTTGAGGCATCAAAATCCTAAACTTTGCACGAATGCTGACATTAAGGCCAAACACGAACCTATTGACCTTAATTTTCTTGGTATTCAGGTGTGGAGCATACCGAAGCAGTTCCATAAAATGAGACTCGTACTCAGGCAACATACGGTCGCCCTGTCTCAAGGTGTCGAACTCGTTGAGCTGATGCTCAATGAATTCCTCCAATAGATACCTCTCTCAGAACCGTTCCTTGAAAATTTCCCATGACACATCTTCGATGGCCATGTTTAATTGTGGCAGGAGAGTCTTCCACCATAGAAGAGCGCTTCCCTTGAGTTGAAATACCACCATGCAGACCTTTATGTTGGAGGTATAGTCACAAAGTGAAAATCACATCACCATATTCTTCGACCATGCCTTTGTGGCTATGCCGTCTGGGGCACCAAAGAACTCACAAAATTTTACCTTCTCGAGTTCACGGTGAATGCTACCAGTACCGATAGGAGCGCGCGGTGGAACCTAAGGGGGTTTCGGCGCCTTGGCCTCATCTCAGTACATATGGTGAATCAAGGCCTCTGTCATTCTCTGGAAGGACATTGTCATAATGTCATCATCCATTACAGCAATCGACCCCAGCCCAAGGACTTGTTCCTCCCCTTGGGGGTTAGACTCCGAGGGCACGGGCACTTTTGGAGGTGTCACACCTCCTTCCATGACACCACACTTCGAACCTCTGTGGCATCCTCTAATCGAGATCATCGCATGGACATGTTAAAGTTTTAATTAGCATTAGGTCAATACTCAAGGGTTTTACTGTAGTGGAAAGCATGGCGATCCATAGTCGTAGGTTTGAACCCGCTCTAATACCATATGCAACACCCGCTGTCGTTATGACTACATGTGACGCAACGCAAAATTTTTTTTTTTTTTAAGGCAGGAAGGAAACAACAACAGTCAATCAACACAACTCGATGACGAACACATCGCATGCAATCCAAGCAACATGCATCATAATGACCCAACATACTAGCGCATTATGCCGCTAGATGTAACATACAAAATCAAGTAGACAATTAAATCGACTACCCGCCTGTCCTACGCTGCAGGGTTAGGACCTCTGGGACACATAAGTAACATCAATCAGTCCAACACAACAAACTCTATGATAAGTATCCAGAACCCTCCCAATGAATGAGAGACTGCTAATAAACATTACAAATAGGTACAATCTTAAAAAAAAACAACATCGTCCACAAGGGAGGCACATGATCCTAAGTCATGTTCCATATCCATTTATTGATCAACATGCGCAATGACCTAATCATACGGTTGCATGTTGTGACAATGCGACCAAGGTGCTAGGGACCCACGTGCAAATGAAAACTTCTCAACCTTCCCATGGCGGGACATCAATCAATCCAAAGTAACGTTTCAACATCACACAAAGTTAGAACCCTCTCAATAATGCTATATTAGAAATAGTTGCTATCTTACCCCACTAGAACTCTAGCTCTATAAGTATTTTACTAATTGTATAATATTGAACATTTACCCCCGGATGGGGTGCCACATTGCACGATGGAGCCACACGGGATCAGGCTGGGACACGCTATTAATGCATCTACCGGCCACCATCCCCTCAGCCTTTAACATTCCATGGACCAGTGCAGCCACATTCATGCGATGAGCCCCTTCACACAAGGGAGAAGTACTGGACATCAGCGCACTCAGCAGCAGGTTTTAATGGCTATGGCAGTTACGCTAGCCCTCCTCCTTTTCATCCAAATCGACAAAACAGAGCGACATTCTCCCTTTGCAGCATCCACTCCACTAGAACAACAGCATTTCAATAGCATTTCATCCACTCCACTGGAATAGCAGCAGTACTCTGTGGACCCGTTAGAGCTCTGGAGTAGAGAGGCCCATTTGAAAGGAACCCTGGTCATCTACAGGATCCCCACCATGCCCAGAGCGAGAGGGAAGCTGCCCAGGGGAGCCACCTGGTACACGGTCGAATCTCGATGCCAGAGACAAAATAAATTTGAGCAGGCGATAGCAATGGCAGCCATCCAAAGGCACACGAAACCACGAATGCCTCCAATGGCGTACATGGAATAAATTACCCTGGAGGATGACTTGCAAAGCTTCCCTGAGCACACTCTGTTCACAGTGCTGGATAATTGGAATCCACCTTCAGAGTTTGGTTCAGACAACAAGCCTCTGCCTACAAGCATTTCGCTTGGTCCCAGAGCCACCAGCCTAGAGGAGCATTACACCACCTGCTATATAGAAGAGGAGATTCCACCTAGCTCACCCATGGAGGCAGTGCTACAAGCCCACCACCAACATTTGCATACACATTATGACACAACAGAGACCATTCCCCCAGCGTCCATCGATAGCTACGGGCAGGAGTAGCCACTCTTCACTGACTCGGGGTATCTCACTCTCATTTTCGAGCGGAGGAGTCTGTTGGATGACCAGGTCTTTCACCTTGCCTGAATTGACCAAAGACTCGACCTGCTCTTCGTGGCCCAATCAAGAACTCTTCCAAAGAGGCAATGCCCAACGTGCGCATAGGCTTACACACTTCCAGCAAGGTGGCGATAGCACGAGGATGAGGACAAGCACGCAGGCAAAAAGGTTCAACGATGTTTGTGGTTAGAAATTTCTTTTTCTGTTCTGAATTAGGCTTCAGTCCAGTTAATTCTTAGTTTTCTTATAACCAGTGCATGGCATACAGTTTAAACTTCATGAGTGATGGTCCTGGTTTCCTTCGGGCAGGACGACACGCTGTTAATTTTGTTAGCTGGGAAACACATGGCAAGGGATGCCCAGTTGTCTCAATTTCCTGTTTAGGCGGGACAAGTGGCATCGCAAACAGTTATTGTATTTTTCTTATGCTAATATAACAGGTCCCATCCTTTTTACTTAAAAAAAAAATATTGAACATTTCAATATCTCAACAATTTTACGTAGAAGTAGAGGCTATGCTACTTTGCTTAGACTCCAACTCAGTAATTTTTTATCAATTATTTTACCTTTTAGTTACTGTGTCATTATTTTCTATGTGACCTATTTTTATTACCTTGTCATTGTTTTCTTTTACGATGTCGATATGTTACCTTGGTTTGTTGAGTAAATAATTTACTTCATTGTTGAATTGTTCATTTCTACATCTCATTTAATTCATCACAGAATGTTTCTCACCATGTTCTTTTCCCTTTAAAAATTTAATCTAATGTCTTAAGTTTGTAACTTAGGACTTTAAATTTTAATTCACATATTTGAATTAAAATATAAAATTGCAAATTTGAACTTGCCTTGCATATCTTGAACAATGCAAATAACATAAGATCAAAGTGCGTGTAAACTATCTTGAACTACATCTCAATACTATTCTTTTCCCATGGATAAAATGGTGTTATGATATAAGTGAATTAAGGTTTACACATCCACAAAAACAAGCAAGAAGGAAGGAAATGATACGTTCTATTATTCATACCAAATCATATTGTGTAAAATGATACAAATTGTTTTCTTTAAAAACACTACTGTGCAAAAACGTTGTCTGTATACAAATGATATTGTAGGAAGGAAATGATGTTGTGTAAAAAAACGTTGTCTGTATACTGTGTAAAAACGTTGTAGGAAGGAAATGATACTGTGTAAAAATGATACAAATCGTTGTCATTCAATTAGATAAACTCGTTGTCATTCAAATGTGTAATTCGCAGTCACACTCTGTATCTATTAAATTCACAGTCACACTCTGTATATATTAAATTCACAGTCCCACTCTTTGTATATATTAAATTTGCAGTCACTGTATATTAAAATGAATGCATACCTATCATTAAAAACGTAGACACATCAAAAAAAAAATGCAGGCATATATATAAGTTCAGAGACATAGGTATATATTCACTGTCAAAATTCTACACACTACAACCATTCAACGCAATCACACTCAACCATAATTTTGTTGTCCTTCAAATGCAAAATCGTTGTCCAACATATATAATAATAACATATATAATGAAATCATTGTCATGTATAAATTGCTGGAATAAAATTGTCACTGGAATAAAATCCCTGGAATAAAATTATCACTGGAATAAAATCGTTGTGTAAATATTAATCCAGGGATCCCAATTTAATATGTAGAGATTCACGAAGGTATAGATTCGTTGTGTAGAGATTCGTTGTATAATTGGCAAGGAGCCAAGGTGATCGGAGATTAATCAATCCTAAAACGTAGAGTTTAAACATTCAAGGATTTAGTCATTCAAACGCAGAGTTAAACACTCGAGGATTAAACATTCAAATGCAGAGTTTAAACATTCTCGGATTGGTCATTTAATCGCAAAGATTATACCAAAAAAAGTGTTGGGATTTATCATTAAAATCACAGAGATTAATGCCAAGAAATCGATCATAGATGAATCGTAGAGATAATCATCCACAAGAAAACAAAGAGATCAGAGGTAAATCATTTAGAGATGAATCAATCAAAACGCTAAGGTACTCATTCACAAGAAGGCGCAAAGATCTGGGATTAATCATAAGAGAAAAACATAGAGATAAGAAAGGGATAGATAGCTGGGAAAAAATTATTCTTCACTTATTATCCATGCATAGGAAAGAAGGGAATTTAAATCTCAGTCTTAAACATCGGAGTGAAGACCGTCGATTAGTCTCCTGGCCGAATGCTCAGGCATAGACTAATAACTTAAGGATAAGGGATAGAAGATAGAAACATAAATCTTCATCCAGACAATCTCTGTGGATAACCAATAATAAAATAAAATTGCAATCAAGGAATAAGGAAAACGCAATAACAAAACAAGGCTCAAAACCAGAAATTTAGAGACCCTCTTGCAATTTCACACAACGCACTATCGCCCAAATAAAAATTCTTATGCATAACTAAACGAGTATTTTTCTTTTAACAATATCTACGTAAGTGATTTTTTGAAATAAATAAATGCATGAACCATAAATTTATCTATTAATTAATACAATTATGCACATGTGTACCATAGCCAATTGTTAATGCTCCGAACTCATTTTCCCACGCACGTTGCGTCCATCTCCCGCTTGCCAACCGATGTGACCTCACTGGTACCTCCCAGCCAATGCTAGGGGTACTCTTCTTCCCCCTGAGCCCCCCAAGCCGCAAAGGGGCCACACACACAATACAAGAGAATGTTAGCACCAAGATGGCCCCGCAAGGTCAAGTTACCACTCGTTACCCAAGCTAGGTATCCCAACTACCACAAGAGAAAGTTCAGTCAAGATAAAATTTCAGCAGCGTAACATTACGCAAAAAGATCATATCATACTCCTCCTCATCCATCCCTTTTATAGAGTTTTCAAGTAATTACTTTCCTAATTCTCATTAAATTCCTTTTTCATTTAATTAATTTTGAAAAACCTCCCCCATACACATGTCGCCTGATCCCCTAGTTGCACCAAAAAATCAATTTATTAATTAATTAAATATTCCTATTTCCCTCATCCACCTAAGAGCATTCCTAAAAATGCTCCTCGATGTCCCAAAATTCCCTTACACTTCTTAAATGACTTACGCCTTACTTAATTCCTAGTTGAGTTCATAATTAAAAAGTTCCAAAGGCAAGATTCCTTTCTAAGTTAGACGTTCATCTTTTTTTGTACGTTTCCCCTTTTCTTTAAGTTTCCCTTTTTATTTAAGTTTTCTATTAGAATACATGTTAGGATGCATGCTATGCATTGGCCGAAGCAATGGGAAGAATTATATCTACCTTTGGTAGAATTCACGTATAACAATGGTTATCAAAAATCATTGAAGATGATCCCATTAGAGGCTCTCTATGGCAAAAAGTGTATAGAGTTATGATTAGTTGGAATAGTCCAGTGGACAAACTCACACTTGGACCTAAATTGCTGACAGAAATGGAACAGGACATAGTTAAGATAAGGCATAACCTGAAAATTGCCCAGGATAGACATAAGAGATATGATGATAGCAAGAGAAGCCCCATAGAATTCAAAGTAGGAGACCACATGTATCTTTGGGTGAAACCCAAGAGAAGCTCCCTGAAAATGGGGATGTGTGCTAAATTGGCTCCTCGATATTGTGGACCTTTTGAAATCCTAGAAAGAATAGGACCAGTAGCATACATAGTTTCTTTACCACCTACTATTAAAGAACATAATGTTTTCCATGTGTCTTTGTTAAAGAAATGTGTACATGATTCTAATCATGTTATTGATTGGATTGTAATATAGGTAGAATTAGAGGGATAATTCCAACCAGAACCTCAATGCATCCTATACAGGAAAGAAACCATGCTCCATAACCGAGCCATCATGCAAGTCAAGGTGCAGTGGAAGCACTTTGGAGCAGATAAAGCTACATGGGAGATGGAAAATTCCATGATATTGGCATACCCATTTTTTTTAATGTGTAATTATATATATATACATGGTGTTTAAACATCGAGGACAGTGTTATTTTAAGGGGGAGGGGAATGTAACATCGTGTTTTCCCCAAGACTGTAACTATGCACAAACTTCATATGTTTATGTTATGAGGCATGTAATTATGTTTTGATTTAATATAAACACCAAATCGTTGACTAAGAGGGAACAACCTTGACATTACTAGCCATGATACAACAGAGGAAATTGATGAGGTAGAGGGATTGATGGAATGATTGAGTGAACTGGAGCTGAGATGTATCAGTGAAGAAAATAGGAAGCTTGCAAAACAAGATAATTCATCCTTGCAAACATAAATAACTGCAACTACCATCATACCAGACTTATATGAGAATGATGTGACCATTAAATAAGTCACAGAGGTGGTTGAGCCAGTCAATGAATATGATAGTTGACCCTTGAAGAGAAAATGATCGATTGAACAAATGACAGGGGGATACCACAGAACCGCCCCTTCATACTAGGAATGGCATATTGTAGGTTACATCTTCAAGAAGTCATAGAGATCCAAAAGGGATAGAGAAGAAGACCAAAAAACAGGGAAACACATCATATGAGAGACCATCCGAAGAGTGTAATCAGACATAAGAGAGATCTCGCAATAGAGAACACATGAAGAACATACCCTGAACAGAAGAGAATATGTATAAGACTCAAAGATGAGTAAGAGAGAAAAGAGCACAGAGGTGTGGATGTGTTGCGTGAGGAAGAGATGAAAATGAATATATTTTTGGAGGAAAACAAGAAGCTTGTCTGAGTTGTTGATGATTACCCTGAACATAGAAGACCCGGATTCACAAACTAGAGCATTAGTGGGTTGTATCTTGACTCTTACTGGAAAAAAAAGGGCATTGGTAAGAGGAGGTCGATGAGGGACTATTGAGCAGAGAAGAGACTCCCTTGTGCAGAGGAAATCTAGTTGAGAAACCACCTGATAAACCTGTGGAGAATCAAATCTCATTGGGAGGTGGAAACTTCTGCTATGTCAGAGGAGGAAGGAGAGTAACCTTCCTGAATAATCACAAACTCATAACCTTGAAGAGTCATTTTCCTTGGTGGTATCATGGCTTAGCATGGGGGTGGTGTGATGTAGGAAGTGACTCTATAGCAAGGCCTAAGGTTGGGAGGAAAGGCATCCTCTCTTAGTCAGTCGGATTTGGCTATTTCCATAAAAGATAAGTGTTTATTTGCACTAAAAATGATTATGAATGATATATTTGTATGCATGTGTAAATGTCTGAATTTAAAAGAAAACTTAGTTGTTTATAATGCATGAAAGTCGGGACATGTTATAATGTTCTTTGTTGATCTGATAACTGTGAAAATGATTAAGTAGATAATGTTGTGTACTTGATCATTATATATCCCTATATGGAGAACATGTAAATCATGAAATATTTTTCTTAAGTTTCAATAACTTGTAATGGCCTTAGAGCAGTTCTAAACCCTTGAAAAATCTAGACCAAAGTCTTGTAGAATTCAATAAATGGCTAAGTCCCCAAAACAGATTGCTATATCTTCATGAAATCATGTGTTATCCCAGGAGAGAACAATAGTCGTCAATCTGAAGAGATATGATCATCAATCATGGTGTGTTGTTTAGATTTGGAGCTTTGGAGGGAACCCTCGAGCACTATGGAAAAATATCTGAATGAGAGACTCTGAAATGGAATCATTGTTCAGAGTGGGAGTTTCGAAGGAAACCCTTAAGTGTTGTGGAAAATGCTTTGAATGAGAGACTCTGAAGTGGAATGTGGGTCATAGATCTAGAAGCGGGTGATTTAATCCTCAATCGTCAATCATCAAGGGTCCCACTTAGCAAGTTGAGGGAGAATAGTGAGATAGTGTTGACTAGGAGGGCGAGCATGATGATGTGTGTCTATCGTTAATAGGTTGACAATTTGAGTGTGGTCTAGCTAGGCAACATAACCTTAGACCACTAGATAAATTGCAACCATTAGTCGGGGAGACCGTAAGTGCATCAACAACATCCATCATAGAAGGTTTGACGAAGGTAGAAGACAAAATATTTCTCGATACCCTGATTTCATAGCAACAAAATTTCTTGAATCTTTCAAATGTCAAATGGGACGGTATCAAAAGGGAATATCCTTCAATGTTGTATATATCAGGATAGAATACATAATATTCCTTGATACCCTAATTTTATAGCAGTGAAACTGCCTAAATATTTTGAATGTCGAATGGGATGGTATCGAAAGGGAATATCCTTTTATGTTGTATATGTTGGAGGTAAAAGATGAGTGAACTGGGAGAAGGCCCGAACATGACAACTATAGGCTTAGGTGGAAAGAAGTTCCACGGCGGAAATTTTGGCAAGTGCCACATCACTGCCAAGTTGTCACCATGTCATATGGCATGAGTGATGAGGTGTCATGTGGATGCCAAATGGCAGTGAGATAGATTTTGACCATGAAAACCTGAGAACTTTGGAAGGCCATAACTTTCAATCTAGAGCTCAGTTTTGAGAGAAATTACAATCATTGGAAATCTCTTCACAAGCAGAAAATGATGGTACGCTCAGGAAGAGGTAGTGATATAGTGTAGAATAAGCGAAATTTTAATTCCCCATCTCCTAAAAAGATACTTAGGGGATCAGGTGT
>ML778430.1:841968-858573 GCA_009831015.1 Picea engelmannii
TATATATATATATATATATATATATAAACCACACAAACCACGTAAGCGTTACAGAGAAAACAAAGTGACGAATTTACAATCTCTTTCATACCGAGTTGTAGAAAACTACTATGAATGCAATCAAGAAATCCAATTGCATCAAAACTTCATCTAGTAAGTGTTATATATATAATAGTTTATGCAATCATTTTTCTTTAACAATATATTTTTCCTTATAAGGGATTATGCTCCAATACTATTTTCCCTCCCTTCCCTAGTGCATTAACTTAATTTGCCATGAAAATGAAAACTATAATTATATAAGTGAATTAGGAATCTCTTAATTAGGTTTAGTTATCCTCCTCACTCTAACTCAAATCTTATTTGTGAACTCATTTATAACCTATTTAAACTTTGTATGATTGAAAAAAAAACAAATTAATACTAATTATAACATTGACATGCAAATTCACAAATAAAAAAACAAAATTAAAAAAATATATAAAAACAAAATTAAATAAAATTCAACAAATAGAGAAATAGAAAAACAATATTAAATAAAATTTAAAAAATGTTAAATACTCATATTTAGTTATAACACAACTTTCATCTTTAGTTACAACACAACTTTCATTAATGATCATTTCAAATAAAATCATATTCACTTTAATTAAAAACTAAAAACTCAATATAAATTAAAAACTAAAAATTCAATATAAAAAAAACTTTAATTGTCAATATCTCCAATGACCACTAAAAACTCAATATAAAAAAACTTTAATGGTCGAAATATCTAATGACCATTCAATTTGTATGTATGTAGCAGAACCTCTTTATGTAACCTAATTTTTATCCTTCATTTTTTTTCTCGTCTTCAAACACCTACAAGGAGATGATAAAATACCAATAAGTTAAGATAATTAAATAAATTAAAATTAAAATTTATTTATTTATTTTTCTTGGGAATATTGACGAGGACATTAAGTGAGGTCTTAAACAAATTCTTAACCAGGGATTCAACATTGGAACCTCATTCGAACAAACAACGACATCCATCCACTTAAACTAACCCACTCGATTAAATTATAATTAAAATTTAATATTTAATATTTGATTTTAAAAATTAGTTTTCACATAAAAATTAATTGAAAATCAAAAAGTTTTATCATAAATCAATTACTATATTCTTACCTTGATATGGAATAATAACATTGCATCCAAATATTATCCATATTACCAATTGTATGCAATTTAGTAATTTAATATTCTCTTTAAATAGTCATTATTTATTTTTCATTGTTATTTCAAATTTAAAATATTCAATTAGAACTTTTCCTAGTATAGGGATACAGATCTACTAGTTCTTGCAGGTGAATCAACTACTGCTTATGGATCTACTACTATCCTATGGGGCTCGCTACAAGTCTTGTATTGATACTAATTGATTGATCAATACTAATTATTTTTTTTATACAATGTATATATATAACAAGTGTTGTGTGGCACCATAGTCCCTGCCAAGTAGCTTATAAGGTAAATTTTGGAAAATGGAGAGAGAGGAGAAATATTGTTAAGAAAAATGGTATGGTGAGTTGTGAGTAAGCAAAGCAGTGCCAATCTCTTTCGAACACATGTGTTGGGTTGTTACTAGTAAAAGCATAATCCATGTGAATTGTAGATGGTGGAAGTTTTGGGAGATTGGTTGCTATAAAGTTGGACAAGTTAAATGAGGGAAGTGTTTGGTACAATATGTATATCAAGGAAGTGTTGTGTGCAACATGTATATCACGGAACAGGGGGGCATAAGAATTCGATATCACTAAGTCGGGACGAATTGTAGAGTACAAAATTTTTGGATGCAAGATGTATATAGCGTACTTGTAGACAACAAAAGTTTTGGGTGCAATATTTATAATAGCGCCAACTGTTTTTTTGCTTATAAATGCCAATAAGAGAAGTAACACGTATATCACAGATTATGTAGCATAAAAAATTGATAACGCTTAGGCACGACCCCGCATAGAGATAATTGTCTAAGTGTTGAAAGAAACTGCGGTCAGTTGGTCTCATGATGTGAGCATATAGGACCAATCGACGAGTTTGAAAAAGGTCAGGTTCAAGTTTAAATATATTTATTTAAATTGTATTTATATTAATGTATGTTAATAGATAATTTTTGGTTGAAATGTAAACCATGTTCCAATATGTGGACGAATTGTAGACCACAGAAGTTTTGGGTGCACGATGTATATGGCGGAACTGTAGATGATGCAAGTTTTGGGTACAATATATAATAGCGCCAACCCGGGGGTCGGTCGGGCTATCGTAAATAGTTGTTGAATATGTTTTTGCTTTTCAATGCCAATAAGAGAATAAGAGAACCTGTGCACTGAGTTGTCACCAGTAAAAGAAGAATGAATTTGAATTGAGGATGGAATGAATACCCTTTTTGTGTTACACATTTTGCAATGAAATGTTTTGATATATTCAATTTGATAGGTGGGGCCTTATTCAGTTGACCATTTCTTGATTCCAATTTCTAGTTGTTGTTTCCAGTGCCCGCTACCTTCAGGCTTCTTTCCAAGTATATGAGATATGTATACAACTTCTCCAGAAACATACAGAAAATATCTTGCTAGGAAATGGAATATCTATTACAGAATTGAATATATTGGACCTTCTTTTCCCTCTTCTATACTCAACCAAATTCTTGTTTGTTTTTTCCCTATACTCTCTCTTTCTCATCACTTAGCCCTTTTTCCAAAAATGTCCCAATACAGGCATTGACAGGTGCACTGGTTCACATTTGCGCTCGTGCTTTTATATTGTAACTTTGACCGACCGTTAACCATTCGATGCCTAGCCACTTTTTAGAACATGGATTCTCGGGTATACGGGCTCTATAACCGGGGTCAAATTGTAAATGACACAAGTGTTTGGTGAAAAATGTATATCACAGAAGTGTTATGTGCAACATGTATATCACGGAAAATGGGGCATAAGAAATCAATAGCTCTAAGTCACGACAAATTGTAGAGTACGAAAATTTTGGGTGCAAGAAGTATATTGCACACTTGTAGATGAAGGAAGTTTTGGGTGCAAGATTTATAATAGTGCCAACATGGGGGTCGGTCAGACTTCCATAAATCATTGTTGAATACGTATATCACGGAACAGGGGGCATAAAAATTCAATAGCACTAAGTCACAACCCCGCAGATAGATAACTGGCTAAGTGTTGAAAGGAACTGCAATTGGTCAGGATCATGATGTGACGATATAGGACCAATCCATGAGTTCGAAAAAATTCAGGTTGAAGTTTAAATATATTTATTTAAATTGTATTTATGTTAATGTATCTTAATATATTATTTGTGGTTGAAATGCAAACCATGTTCCAATATGTGGATGAATTGTAAACCACATAAGTTTTGGGTGCAAGATGTAGATGGAAAAACTGTAGATGACGCAAGTTTTGGGTGCAAGATCTATAATAGCGCCAACCTGGGGGTCGGTTGGTGAATCTGTGCATTGAGATATCACCAGTAAAAGAATAATGAGATTGAATTGAAGATGGCATTAATACCCTCTTCGTGTTACACATTTTTCACTGAAATGTTTCGATATATACAATTTGAAAGGTGGGGCCTTATGTCTCCTCGGGAACCCTTGTCAGCCTATTTTGAAGCTCGTCTGACCGCTTTCCATAGTTGAAAGCTACAGAAAATACCTTTATAGGAAATGGAATATCTATTGCATATTTGAATATATTGGACCTTGTTTTCCCTCTTCTATACTCAACCAAATTCCCATTTGTGTTTCAACTCTACTCTCTCTTTCTCGTTACTTAGTCCTTTTTTTCAAAAATGTCCCAATGCATGCGTTGGCAGATGCACTGGTTCACATTTGCGCTGGTGCTTTTATATTGTGACTCCGACCGACCACTAGCCAATCAATGCCTAACCACTTTTCATATCACAGATTTTCAGGTAGGTGGGCTCTATAACTGGGGTCGAATTGGAAATGACGCAAGTGTTTGGTGCAAAATTTATATCATGGAAGTGTTGTATGCAACATGTATATCACGGAACAGGGGGCATAAGAAATCGATAGTGCTAAGTCACGATGAATTGTAGAGTACATAAGTTTTGGATGCAAGATGTATATCATGCACTTGTAGATGATGAAAGTTTTGGGTGCAAGATTTATAATAGCGCCAACCCAGGGGTCGGTCAGACTCCTATAAATCATTGTTGAATATGTATATCACATAATAGGGGGCATAAAAAATTTGATAGCACTAAGTGGCGACCCCACGGAGAGATAATTGACTAAGTGTTGAAAGGAATTGCGGTCAGTTAGGCTCATCATTGGACAATATAGGATGTCAGGAATACCATTTTTGTGTTACACATTTTTCACTGAAATGTTCTAAGATATACAATTTGACAGTCAGGGCCTTACGTCTCCTCAGGAACCCTTGCCACCCTATTTTGAAGCTCATCCAACCGCTTTCCATGATTATTTTTGTGCATGCCACCTTCGCACTTATTTCCAAATATATGCAATAAGTGTTGGAAGATCAGTTGTTGTCATTGATGTCAACCCTAGTCTTGGGTTTTGGACTGCAATATTGATGAAGGTATTTGGACATGAAGGAAAATGCACATGCAGATACAACACCCATGGATGGATAGTATACATCATGTTGTTTCTGGTGGTATGTGGCACGTCATGTGGATACTCATGGTTGAGGAGAAATGAATTTTTGAAGATGACAAAGTGAATTGTACATGTAGGCCCTGAAGATAATTACAGAAAATAATTACAAAATAAGAAAGTGTTAGGTCAGCCCTAATGTTAAAAGGAAGTGACATGAATGGTATAAATAAACATCATTATACATTCATTTGATACAAGTCGAATTTCAGAGGGAATAAGAAGTAAAAGAAGGCCAGATTTCAAGGGAGGATGAAGTCTTTTGGTGATGTGTTCTAAGGTATGTTATTTTCAGGTCATCTTACCATTTTTGCTATAACATTGTTTCTAGAAAGATTCATATGGTGAAATATCTATGGTATTGAGAAGACATATCAAGCTACCTCTGGTAAAAATTTCAGCTCTTGATTCGCTATACTTATGGAGATACACTCTGTGGAAGATAGGGTTTGTGACCAGTCCTGAAGCTAGTCAATAAAAAGGTCTTCCGGGTAAACCAGCCATAACTTCTTCATAAAGAATCCAAATGAAGTGGGACCAATTCCATTAGCAAGAGTACAGACTGTATTTTCCTATGTGTACGTTTCAAAATTGGATGTTAAATATTGAGCGTGGGGCATGCTGTACAAGTTGGATCTTCCGAACAGACCAGAATTGAATAAAGTCTACCATTCTTTCTATAACCTCTTTTTGGGGAGGATTAAAGGAGTGAAAATTGGAGGAGTTTCAGAGAATGCATTGAGTAATATTATTTATAGGATTAGAGTACTCCAATAATTGAATAATTTCATAAATTGAAGAAGTCTCAGGAAGCATTATCAGGTTCTATGTGATGATTGGTTGATGGGGATGATTTAATGTAAAGTTTTATTATCTCTCATATATTCTTGGGTGGAAGGAAGGGGAAAGGATGGAGAGTTCAAATCTCTCTTGATATTGGATAATTGTGTCTTCCTCTTTGAGGTTTATCCCTCCCTTTACATTTGGAAGTTGTAGCTACCTTTGGAAGTCATTACTTCACTTGAACAAAAACTATTGATTATTTCTCATATATTTTGCATGGTGTATTGTGGTGTATTGGTGTAACTCTTATACTATTGTTCATTGCTCATTAAATATAATTGAATGGTTTAAGTATAAGTTGAAAAAGGTTTTTAAATTATACTTGATACTGATTCACCCCCCTCTCAGTATCAACAATTGGTATCAGAGCGGGTTACCTTTAGTACAGTTTAACCACTAGAAGGAATATCCTATACAAAAATGGAAGACAACATTCCAAATGGGATTCCACCATTTGATGGAAGAAATTTTGTATACTGGAAAAATAGAATGGAAACTTACTTGAAAGCTCTTAGGGAAGATGTTTGGTTCTCAGTTGCTTCAGGATATAATGCTTTGAAGAAACAAAAAACTGTAGCTCAGAAGGAAGGAAAAAAGAACAACAAACTAGCAATAGATACCATCCTGGATGGATTGACAGATTCAGTGAAATCCAAGGTGGGATCATGTGCATCAACAAAATATATTTGGGACAAGCTACAAGACCTTTATGCAAGGGAAGAAGCAAAAGAAGAAGAAGAATAAGTTGAAGAAGATTACAACATCTCAGATTTCATAGAAGAAAATAGAGGTCAGTTCTTTTGCTTTAATTATGAAGGAGTAGGACATGTTGAATTTGAATGTCCTCATCCAAGGATTGAAAGAGATGACAATAAAAAAGAAGAAAATCATAAAGTAGAAATGATTCAACAAGAAGATGAGAATCTTAAAAAATTGAAGCATGTTGAGATTGAAAATAGCAAGCTCAAATACACGCATAGAAAACTAAGAAGTGAATTGGTTAGTTGTGAAAAGACAATTGTAATCTTGAAAAAACAATTAGAAGACTTTGATAAACTAAGAGAAGAAACCATTTCCTTGAAAACTCTACTCGAAGAAGAAACAAGAATAGGAAAAGTAAGGAATGTCCAAATGAAGAAGAAAGAAGAAGATTGTGAGAAACTTGAACAAGAAGTTGTCTCATTGAGGAAGAGCTTAAGAAACTCTCAAGTGCCAAAAGACTTAAAACATCTTGGATGCATGAGTGAAACTTCATACAAAAAAGATTCAAATACCAACAAGAAGATTAAAGAAAGAGCTACACAGACAGTTGATGAGAAGTGGATCGGGATACCAGAAAGAAGGAATGATTACAAAAGAGATGAATTTCCAAGAAGACCTCCTACCTTTAGGAATCAAAGAAGCTTCAATCAGTATGAAGGAAACTATAGAAGAGTAGATCATGAACCCATATGGACTACATCACAAAGAAGGTCACTTACTCCCCGGTATCAAAATTTCTTTCTTCGTCATTGTTATACTTGCAAAAATCTTGGACATAAGGCATTTAATTGCAGAATCAATGAAAGGAACAAATACACAAGAAACATGAATGGTGTAAACAGAAGATATGGAAATAATTGTGGATTTGTCAATAGAAGTTATAATTCATTTTACCCATTGATGGACAAAAATATTGTATGCTAAAAATGCAATTATCTTCGTCACAAACCATGAGATTGCAGATATATGAATGAAGATGTCCCTATGCCAACCACGGTATGGAGAAGAAAAGAGATTCCAAACAATAAAGATTGTCGAATAGCATTAACCGCTGAAGAATGTAAAGAAGAAAATGAATGGTACATAGACAGTGGACGTTCTTCACACATGACCAGGGATCAAGATAAATTCATCAGCTTGAAGAGAAAGGATGGCAATGTTTCATTTGGAGATGACTCATCTACCAAAATACTTGGAGAAGGTGTAGTAGAGATTGGAAGAAAACATGTAAATATTGGTTGAAGACTTGAATCATAATTTACTCAGTGTTAGTAAAATGTGTGATCAAGGATACACTCTTACATTTGACTCCCGAAAATGTAAAATGAGAGAAAATAACTCAAGAAGATTGGTTGCAACTGCAACAAGAATACCAAACAACATATGCATCCTAGACATGAAGAAGAGAGAGAAGGCAAAAGCCACACAAAAGGATTCCAAGGAAGAAAAAGTCCCAAAGACAAAAAATAAGGATGAAGTATTATTGAGTGCCACATGTTTAGGGGGAGCAGCCCCAAAGAAGAAGGTTGCCTTTTTCCATTAAACTCAGGGGGGGAATCCATACCCTTTTCCATTGATGCCAAAGGGGGAGAGAAATTTGAATCATGATGATAGGGGGAGCATGAGTGTTGCCATCAATGACAAAGGAGGAGATTGTTGGAAGATTGGTTGTTGTCATTGATGTCAACCCTAGTCATGGGTTTTGGATCGCAAGATTGATGAAGGTATTTGGACATGAAGGAAAATGCACATGAAGATACAAAACCCATGGATGGATAGTATACATCATGTTGTTTCTAGTGGTATGTGACACGTCATCTGGATCCTCATGGTTGAGGAGAAATGAATTTTTGAAGATGACAAAGTGAATTGTACATGTAGGCCCTGAAGATAATTACAGAAAATAATTACAAAATAAGAAAGTGTCAGGTCAGCCCTAATGTTAAAAGGAAGTGACATAAATGGTATAAATAAATATCATTATACATTCATTTGATACAAGTTGAATTTCAGAGGGAATAAGAAGTAAAAGAAGGACGGATTTCAAGGGAGGATGAAATCTTTTGGTGATGTGTTCTAAGGTATGTTATTTTCAGGTCATCTTACCACTTTTGCTATAACGTTTTTTATATAATGAGTCATATGGTGAAATCACTATGGTATTGAGAATACATATCAAGGTACCTCTGGTAAAAAAATTTATCTCTTTATTCGATATAATTATGGAGATAGACTCTATGGAAGATAGGGTTTGTGACCAGTCCTGAAGCTAGTCAATAAACAGGTGTTTCGGGTAAGCCAGTCATAACTTCTTCATACATAGTCCAAATTAAGTGGGACCACTTCCATTGGAAAGAGTCCGGACTGTAGTTTCTTTTGTACTACTTTCAGAATTGGATGTTAAATATTGAGCACGGGGCATGCTGTACAAGTTGGGTTTCTGAACAAACCAGAATTGAATAAAGTCTACCATTCTTTCTATAACCTCTTTTTGGGGAGGATTCGAGTGAAAATTGGAGGAGTTTTAGAGAATACATTGAGTAATATTATTTATAGGATCAGAGTACTCCAAGAATTGAATAATTTCAGAAATTGAAGAAGTCTCAGGAAGCATTATCAAGTTCTATGTGATGATTGGTTGATGGTGATGATTTAATGTAAAGTTTTATTATCTCTCATATATTCTTGGGTGGAAGGAAGGGGCAAGGATGGAGAATTCAAATTTCTCTTGATATTGGAGGATTTTATCTTCCTCTTGGAGGTTTATCCCTCCCTTTACATTTGGAAGTTGTAGCTACCTTTGGAAGTCATTACTTCCCTTGAACAAAAACTATTGATTATTTCTCATATATTGTGCATGGTGTATTGTGGTGTATTGGTGTAGCTCTTATACTATTGTTCATTGCTCATTGGATATAATTGAATGGTTTAAGTATAAGTTGAAAAAGGTTTTTAAATTGTACTTGATATTGATTCACTGCCCTCTCAGTATCAACAATAAGTATATAACTTCTCTAGAAACATGCAGAAAAAGATCTTGCGAGAAAACGAAATATCTATCACAGATGTGAACATATTAACCCTTATTTTCCGTCTTCTATACTTTATCTTTTATCACAGAATTGTTGGGTGAAAAATATATATGAAATAAGTGTTGGGTGCAAGATGTATATAAAGGAACATGCGGAATAAGAATGTGATAGCACTAAGTTGGGACGCCATGGTGAGATATTTGACCAAGTGTTGAAAGGGACGGTCGTCGGGTGGGTTCCTGATGTGAAGATATAGATGAAAATGAGGATTTGATAGTCTGCTAACCGATCAACCTGTGGGCAATCCAAGAGCCCAGAAAGTCAAGTTCAAGTTTAAAGGGATTTTGTTTATGTTTGTGTGCAACATGTATATCACAGAACAAGGGGGCATAAGAAATTAGTAGCGCTAAGTTGCGACGAATTGTAGAGTACAGAAGTTTTAGGTGCAAGATGTATATCACGCATGTGTAGATGATGGAAGTTTTGGGTGCAAGATTTATAATAGCGCCAACATAGGGGTTGGTTGAACTCCCATAAATCATTGTTGAATACGTATATCATGGAATAGGGGGCATAAAAATTCGATAGCGCTAAGTGGTGACCCCACGGAGAGATAATTGACTAAGTGTTGAAAGAAACTGTGTTCGGTTGGGCTCATCATGTGACGATATAGGATGCCAGGAATACCCTCTTCGTGTTACACATATTACACTGAAATTTTTTGAGATATACAATTTGATAGTTGGGGCCTTACGTCTCCTCGAGAACCCTTGCCACCCTATTTTGAAGCCTATCCAACTGCTTTCCATGGGTATTTTTGTGCTCGTCACCTTCGCACCTATTTCCAAATATATACAATAAGTATATAAGTTCTCTAGAAACATGCAAAAAAACATGTTGCGAGAAAAATGGATATCTATCACAGATGTGAATATATTAACCCTTCTTTTCTGTCTTCTATTTATCACGGAATTGTTGGGTGAAAAATTTATATGACAGAAGTGTTGGGTGCAAGATGTATATAATGGAACACGCGGGATAAGAATTCGATAGCGCTAATTTGGGACATCGCGGTGAGATATTTGGCCAAGTGTTGAAAAGGACAATTGTCGATCAAGTTCTTGATGTGAAGCTATAGATGTAAATGAGGATTTGATAGTCCGCTAACCGAGCAACCCGCGGGAAATCCAGGAGCCCAAGAAATCCAGGTTCAAGTTTAAAGGGATTTTGTTTATGTTTGTATGAAACATGAATATCACGGAACAGGGGGCATAAGAAATCGATAGCGCTAAGTCGCGATAAATTGTAGAGTGAAGAAGTTTTGGGTCAAGATGTATATCATGCACTTGTAGATGACAAAAGTTTTGGGTGCAATATTTATAATAGCGCCAACCCATGGGTCGGTCGGACTCCCGTAAATCATTGTTGAATACATATATCACAGAACAGGGGGCATAAAAATTCTATAGCATTAAGTGGAGACCCCACGGAGAGATAATTGACTAGGTGTTGAAAGGAACTGCGGTTGGTCGGGCTCATCATGTGACAATATAGGAACAACCCACGAGTTCGAAAAAAGTCAGTGTCAAGTTTAAATATATTTATTTAAATTGTATTTATATTAATATTTATTAATAGATTATTTTTGATCCAAATGCAAACCATGTTCCAATATGTGGATGAATTGTAGACAATGGAAGTTTTCAGTGCAAGATGTATATGTCGGAACTATAGATGACCCAACTTTTGGGTGAAATATTTATAATAGAACCAACTCAGGGGTCGGTCGGGCTCCAATAAATCATTGTTGAATACATTATTTGCTTGTTAATTCCAATAAGCAAAGTTGTGCACTGAGTTGTCACTAGTGAAAGAAGAATGAATTTGAATTGAGGATGGTAGGAATACCCTCTTCGTGTTACACATTTTTCACTGAAATGTTTCGATATATACAATTTGACATTTGAGGCCTTACGTCTCTATTGGCACAAGGGCAAACCCGGGGTTCAATGCTACAACTGTGCACCAAAAAAACCCTAACTATTGTCCCTTTCGACAACACCTGCAAAGCAGATGAAGTCTCACCTGAGGTAGAGGGAGGGGTGGTTGCAAGACTCAGATGTCTGCAACCTTAGTTGGTACATAGATATGTGATTGTACTACTTAATAAAACACTTAGCACTGTCAATTCATTAATATGTAACTAATATCTACTCCACAGATCAAACAGATCATTGCAGCACTTACTCAGATCTAATGTATCTAAGCACTTAGCATAAAGAAATAGATTTGATCTAACAGATTCAAGCACTAAGCACATTCATATAGGTCAGATCTAACATTCTATACATTATTAGCACAAAGCATAAGCAGATTTAAATATCTCTATCAAAGCACTTAGCAAAAGAAGACATAAACACATCAAGACAAGGCACAAAGTAGAACAACATGGTGTTTACATGGTTCACTCCCACCCTGGGGCTACATCCACCAAATCTTATTCTTTATTGTATTCATTCAATAGATTATATGCACAGATCCATCAAAACCCTAATTCACCTAGGATAGGAGATCTTCACACCTCACTAGATCCTCCTTCATCGTGATAAAAGACAAAGCCTTCCATAGTCTGTTACAACCACTTGCACTTAGCTCTACAAGTCTCTCGTAGTCATGCACAAAGCACTTACAAACCACACTTTCACCTAGCATATATTTACAACTGACTAGCAACCTCTTCTTACATCGCTCGGATATCTATTTATACATTACAAAAGTGGGCCTAAGCATGGTTAAACCCATGGGACGACATCCCATTCCTATTACATAATCCCAAAAACCTAAATAGGGGCCAAGATCTCGTGATCCCAACTTCATATTGCGCTCCTCCTTCGACAGGCTGTCGAAGTCCAAAATAGGTCAATATGACCAAGAATCTCCCAAAACTTGGTCAAGGGCCAACAGGCCCCCAACACTCACTTGTGACTCATCCCAAGTCACTCTGGTCTAACTAGGTCTGCCTTGAATGCCTCGATCTTGGCTCGAGTTGCTCCAACTTGTTGTTGTGCTATGGCCTCTTGCTCAGTGAACTCCTGAATCACTGTGTCATTCACGAGCCCTTCTAAGAGTTTTCCTGCTACAGTGACAATCTGTTCTAGCTCTACTCCTTGGCTTTCAACCTCTGTGAACAATTGGCATGCCTTATCTTATACTGGTTGAAGCCATTGAGTTACTTCCATAACTCTGCTTTGAATCATATGGATCTTCTATTGCATGGTGCACTGCTCTTAAGACCGCTTCATTATTTCTACGACCGATAAGGCTTTCAGTTGTGCCTGTAGTGTGTCTACGTGCTGCTTTGCTTCCTAAAGCTGGGACTCTAGTGCCTTCAATTATGGATTCTCGGTGAGGTTCTCATATGTTTGGGCTCTTCAGTTACTTATTTTCTTGCAGTCCAGGGCAAGGGATTTTAGTCACTCAACTACGCTACAGGCAGTTGTTTCTCTTTGGTCCTTTATCTCTTGTGGAGTTTTAGGCACCGTGCGGAGCTCTAATTCTGCGATGCATTGTTGTAGTTCCTGGATTACTTATGTGAGTTGGATGACCTACTGTGTAACTCAGTCTTCTGCCTTGATTTCTATGACTTTCACAGAGTGAAGTGCTTTGTTGATCGCTTCCTTCACTTCAAGTTTCTCTGCTAGCAACTATTCCTTTCCTTGCTGCAGTTGTGATTTTTCTTCATCGAACTTTTCTTGGAGAGAACTCTTTTCTTGTTCTATAGCTTGGCATTGTTCTACAAGTACTCCCCGTACTTGTGTCAAATCCTGGGTGGCTTGCTCACTTTCCTCTTGTGCTCATCAAAGGTGAGCTTCGACTGTATCAACTATTCGATGGAGTTAAACTGGATCATCTCCCAATTTTGGTGTTCCCAATGGAAGAGGCATAGTGGAAACTATGTAGCTAGACTGTAGTTCCTGTTGCACCCCTTGGAGCTCAACCTCAATTCGATTGTACATCTCCTCCTGCTTAGCCTCTTTCTTCTTTGTTATCTCCAGCGAAACCTCGTTCAGGGTTGCTACAATGAAATAAATTCATCCGGGGTAAGGATAGTCTGCAATTTGGTCATGGTTGCTTTCGACTTCTTCCGGGAGGAAGGCTTCGGGGGGGAAACCTTCCTTTTCTTCGAGGGGTCCTCCTACTCTATGGGTAGTGTTACTTAGCCTCTCTTATGTTCATATTATGTGTCATCTATCTCTTCTCCATCACCCCCTTGCTCTAGTGAGATGGAAGCAGTCTTCACAGTTGCACTGTCTAAATCCTGAACCTCTTCAGTCTTTTTTGTCTTGCTAGGTCTGGGTGTATCCTACGTAGTTTCTGGACTGTCTATGTCAGATATCTTCACAGGGTCTGCTAGAATAAGGATGTTTGTCGACCATTCCTTGGTGATCTCCTCCAAGTCCTCCTTCATCATCTTGTAGTATGATTGCAGTTGTTGCTTATGCCCATCTGCGCACATTGTAATATAAATAAAATGTCGATCAGTGCTAAATTTCATCAAATTTCAGAACCTGTGTAAAGTATTTGGAGTCATGTGCGGCTCGGACTGTATGGATATCTTCAGTTGATTATAGTAGGTATGAAAAACAACATTGGACTGCCATTGTTTATTCATGTCACTTGAGTACCACAGTGTACTGAACTTTGTGGCCAATGGTTCGAAAGGCTCAATGTTTGGGAAGGTCTCACCTTTCGGCATATCCCAAGAAATAAAAGTGATCAGGATCAATAGCCAGCTGAAATGAAATTTGTATCCTTGATATTGGGCTTCTCTGCAGTAGAGTTCTAATTGGTTCACCAGGTACTTCACCCAGTTCATCTAAAGTCCTTCTGCGCACTTCCCTGTGAGGTTGATTATAAAACCAGTGACTTGGGTGGGTCGATTATTTCATACTAACTTTCCTACGATCAATTGATAGGAAAGGCACACTACACCACTCTAGATAGAAGATACCTTGTAGCCTCGTGTTCCCTTATCAACATCATTGTAGGTGTCCTTTATCTTTTGTGCTAGAGCGCGATCCATGGTTTTTCCAGGCTAGAAATCCTGTGGGTCAAGGCCTTGCATACTCAGCCCTATGATCCAATTGATTAGTGTTGGGTCAACTGTTATAGGGTGATTTAGCCATAAATAACCACCATGGTAATAGGACAGCAGCATCTTGACACATGCATTCACCTCTTGGTGTCTTCCAAAGTGAGGAATCTTCATGATGTTGAGCAGTGTGGACTGCGTGAGGTTCATAGTCAATGACTGGTGGATTATCTTAGAATTATTTCCCTTCGTTATGGTCAGGTAATTATGTGGGGTGAGCATGTTATATACCTTCCTGTCATTGAGGTTGAAGTCGATAAACTTCAACATTGAAATCTTTTCTTGGTCTGCATGAACTGTGCATATCCCTTTCAGGAGGTACGTCGTAACCAAGGTGTATTCGAAATCTCTGGGCACGCTGTCTCGATTTAATGCGTCACTCAAAGGTGGCATATAGGTGGGTAATTTGCTCAAGATCAATTTAGCATTCGCGAGATCATCCCTGTGCTTGGTTCACTTTTCATCTTCTAGTTGGGATGGCTTGGCTTGAGCAGTGGATGGAGAGGCCAACAGTCCTCTCATCGACGATGCTTGTACACTTGTAGACAATCCTCTCTCTAACATGACTCTTTCAGTCATCAAGTCAAGGAGTACTTCTGTCACTAATTCTTCAACTTCGGTGAGCTCTTCGGACATACACGCTCGGGATTAACGATATTGGGTTTTATTAACGCAGACACTACAATGAAATAGATGGAAAAAATGCGATGATCACTGTGAAAAATCAGCTTAGTCTGAGGGCTCAAACTCTCGGTTAGAAAAAGTGTTCTCCATGCATGGAGCGACAGGATAAATAGGTAGCTCGGCAACGATTTTCTTGCAACGGGTATGAAGCCTTCATTAACTCCATTTTGTCCATTATGGAGTGGTCCAATGGTCTGGTGGTGAACCATAAATGATTTTCGACCCATTTAGAGCATCAGTCGAACAGTTATAATGTCCATACTGGCTATATTGCTTCGCCATGGCGAAGTTCCATGTGTCATTGTTCTGATCTCCCAATAAAGCTCCAATTCTGCAAATTGTCTTTCTGTGAAGTTCCCTCTAGAACCTTCTGTAACTTTTCAATCTTATCCCTCTTCTTACTTAGCTTCCTATCCTTCTTTCCAGTGAGCTTCATCTCGGTATTCCTTTTTCCATTCTGATTCTTATCTTCTTTGGACATAGTCACTACGTGTTGTTGAGATTCTTTCCTAGGTTTCATGGATAACACCTCTTCTTTATCTGGGATAGGTACTTCAGTCTTCTATGAGTCCTCTAATGTTCTTGCAGCTTCAACATTTGGGTCTCTAGTGTTAAATATCTTCGATCTATTCTCTTGTTCTTCAATCAAGTGTGCGATCCTTCTAGTCATGAAATCTTTTAACTCTTGTTTCTTATGCTCTAAAAATTCTTCTTCTTCCTTTCATCTGGCTTGATCTCTGTCAATCCAAGGTTTTCCTAGTAACATGGTAAATGGGGTGATGTCCTCAATAAATTTAATAATCTCAAATTCTTCTTCAGTCGAATTTCCATTGGCACTCACAGGTATCTGAGCAAGATTTCCACATAGGTTTACCAGTTTTCCTCTGAATAATGATATTCCTCCTAATGAATGAATCATAGCAGGCCTCCCTATAGCTTCCCAAGTTCTCTCTATCATTATATTCACCTGTGTTTCCTCATCTAGAACACAGTCAATGTCGAAGTCTCGTATTCTTGCTTCGATGCATTCTTTTTCCTTGAAGATATATGATAATATGACATGTCAGTGGTCATTCAGGGTTTATTTCATCTGTAGTAATGCTTTCTCTGATTCTTTCTGGGAGTCTTCTATAGCCTCTAGATCTTCCTTAGGGTTTTCTTGATTCAGATTCATTCCTTCAAGCTTAGCAATCATTATAGGGCAATCCAACACTTCATGGTCCATAGATTTGCAACAAAGATAACTAGGTCTTCTCCCAGGGAATTCCTTAGCAAGATGTCCTGGTCTTCTACAACTGTAACATAGGGTTAATCCTCTCTTTATTTTAAATGATCACCAACTTTTCCTGTACTATGCGCTAGGATCATAGGAGCTAACTTGCAACAAATTATTTCTAGGATCCTGCATCTATTTGTTGTTAGGAACACTTACCAC
>ML778430.1:860473-874742 GCA_009831015.1 Picea engelmannii
CCAAACCATTTACATATGATCCAACAATCTCCCAAATAATCAAACCATTGGCATCAATGACAACATGATCCAACAATCTCCCCCTTTAGCATTGATGGCAATACCAACATTGATGTCAACTCCAATTACCAATTATTGATGTCGACATGTAGACAAGGCATGCTCTACATCAATAGTCAATGTGACTATCTCTCCACATCAATCTCTCCCATCAATAGACATCAATCACATCAATGTGATTATCTCTCCCCCTTTGACATCAATGGCAAAGGGTCATTCACCTCTTTGGGGTTTCTCCCGCTGTCTTGTTACCGCTATATAATCTCTCCCCTTTTGAACAAGGGATATCAATCTGATGTAATGCTGAAGATACATCAAACATACTCCCCCTGTGACCATTGCTCCCCCTGGAATTATGCCTATGTGCTCTTTCTTCAAATATAGGTCTCTTTTCTAGGTATGTATCTGATAAATATCTCTTTCTAGAATCATGGGAAGAAGAATGAAGCCCCCTAAGGGTATTTCTCCCTTTATCTTCTTTGTAAGATGAACAATATGCTACAATATGACAATCCTTGGACCTGTTCATGCATCAAACTTGTGCTATACCATTCATCATGAAACAAGATATATGTCAACAATGAAATAGAGAATCATGAACAATATATCCACGAAGTGCATCATGTACCAAAATGTTCCCACCATGCACAACACCCATATTGTACATCAACCATGTACATCAACAATGTGCCAAAAGATATTATCCATGAAATGTATCCACCATATGCTAACATGTGCATCTACCAATATGCCAACATGTGCATCTACCAATTATGCCAAACAATGTATCATATCACTCATGATACGTCTCCATAATGAACCAAGTGCCGCAATCATGTATCAAACAAATACCAATGTTGTGAAAATCAAGTAATACCATATATGAGTGTACTACTATGCACCAATACCAAAAACATGATGAGTCCCATACATGTATGCCAAGTCCTCCATAAAACATGTGCCAATCATCCAACCGTATGTCTCAACATGTAGCCCGATCCATATGAAAAATGCATGCACCATGATATCAACATATGCTTCCAATAATACATCATAATATATACCAGCCATGTACACCACCATCATCACAAAATGATTAATCCCAATAGATCAACATCAATCCATACTCTTGGGTTAGTGCCATTCACCCAATATTTGTTTTTATTATACCATTATGTGATCTCACCATGAAAACCTACAACAAACAGTGTCAGAACCTGCAATAAACAATGTCAGACCCTATAATACATAGTTATACCATCACATCAAACTCCAAGCCATGTGCATTGCCTTTTTCCCAAGGCTTTTCAACATACACATGGTCTGTTGCACAACTGAGCACGTGTGTACGCAACCTATTCAATATCAGCACATGTGTACACGTGACTGTCACCATTGTTACCTGCGTGTACCTTAGTAGATGAAACTTTTGAACTTCCCTTCAATATTTCATTCTGATATGTCTTCTCTATCTTCTTCACCCACTTCTGTAGATGACCCTTCTCCTCAGAACTTGAGCTCTGAGCATCCATCTTTTCAAATATGTCTCCCTTTATTACTTCATTCCTTCTTCTATCCATGCTATGTGAAGTCATCATCATGGTCTTTCTTCTTGTGTTCCATCACTCCTGGGATTTGTGGCCAAATCCACTACAGTTGTAGCATCTCATGGAGTTACAATGAACAACAATGTGTCCTACTTGATCACATCTCCAACACCTCATGGTGTTATAGATTCTTCAATTATATCTTCTTTCATAAGATCTACACTCAAAATATTTTTGATCATATCCATTACATTAATAACAATACCCATGAAAAACATGTTCATACCTTTGCTTTGGTGTCCCAAGAATGGCTTCTTGATGTCTTCCTTGCTTTGTTGTTTTGAAATTTTCTTTGCCTTATGTAGATGGTTATTTTGCAACATTGTCTTCCCTTTTTGATAGACTTACCTCATGCTTCTTTGAGGTGCTTGCTTCAACATGTTTATCTTCTCCTTTGTATCCAAGACATGATTTCTCACATGATGGTCTTTGACATTCCAAGATCTCATCCAAGATTCTTGAGCTATTCAAGAATTTGTTTGACTTTTCCACCTTCTTTCGAAGGTCAACAATTTCATCTTCTAACTTGCAACATGAATCTTCCTTTTCATTTATTTGAATCTTCAATAGTTCCTCTATTCTTTTGGCTTCTTCAATTTGGATCTTGATATGGACAATAGTTTCAAAACTTTTGTTAATCTCATCTTCTACATTCATATCGTCTTTTCCATCTTTTAGTCTTGTGATTTCTTCTTCCTTTTCTTCTAATTTAGTCTTATTGCTTTCTTCTTGTTCTTTGATCATTTCTTTTAACTTCAAGATGTGCCTTAGGCTTCTCCTAAGAAACTTCTTAGTGTTATCCAAAAGATAGTTATATTCTATATAATAATGATCACTTCTATATCTATATAAACCCTCTTCAATTTCCTTTTGAAGTTTTAATAGATTTCCTTCTATTCTTTTCATGGGATAAATACCATCAAACATTACACAAACTATTTCTACATCTTTTTCTTCACTTGTAGAGAAAAATTCATCCTCATCATCATCATCATTGCAATCAAGGGCTTTAGAGTGTTCTTTACCTTCATTTGAAATATCCTCATGATATTCCTTTTTACCAACATCAACACATACTTCTTTGCCTTCATTTGAAATGTCTTCAAGATCTTCTTTTGTGTTATTATCACTTGATTCTTTATCTTCACTTGAAATGTTTTCAAAATCACATTTAGAAATAATGCATTCAAGAGTTTTTGATGATTCTTTACCTTTGATGATCTTGATGGAGTGGTCTTCAATTTCTTCTTTCTCTTCCTTGCTTTGATATGTCTCCTCTAGCTTTAGCCATAGATCCTTGGCGAAAGTGCATTGTCCCATGCTCTCTTTGATAGGACTTGAGAGTCCACTAAGAATTGTCTTGAGAGCCAATGCATCATTCTTCTTTCCTTCCCTTTGAGTTGCAAACTTTGACTTGTTCTTCAACGGAACATATCCACTGATGGTTGCCTTCCAAATAGCTGCTCCCATTGTCTTCAAATACACTCTCATATCTATTCTCCAAGTAGAATAGTTTTCCTCATCAAGGATTGGAACTTCATCATCCATTTGTGTGTCTATGGATATCCTTCAAGATTGTTAAGGCTTGTAGTGAACGCCTGCTCTGATACCAATTGTTGGACACACTTGCAACACTTAGAGGGGGGGTGACTGAGTGTGGGGCTCTTTTCCCAAAACTTCCCTCTTGCACAAAAACTCATCAATTAGCATTCAACATTTATTCATTACCCATTGCTTTCATTTATAATCAGTTAGATGTGAGCACATATCAACAACATATATCAGTAATATATCATCAGCAAGTCATCACCAAAATGAACACAAAGAACACAAGATGTATGTACAATTTTCTTTTTATTATGGACTACAATCCTTGGGGTTTATTAGCAACAACTTAATAGAGTACAACTCTACAAGAGAACCTTCTCTATAATGCAAGACTTCTATAATGAAAGACTCAGCTTACACCCACAGAACCAACTGAGATGAGGCAAAAATCCTCAATAGATATCAATCTATCAACAAGTACGTGACCTGTCAGTAGTGCAGCCCACGTGTGCACGTGCCCTGGCTCACTACAGCCCACGTGTGAACGTGGCTAGTGTATAATGCAACAAGCGTATGCTTCTGAGCAACATGCTCAGATCCTATGCAACCTGCAATCACTTTCTCTTATGTCTTCCACTTTCCAAACTAACCCACAACCAGTCACAACACATCCAATCTCTCCAATAGCTTTCTCATGCTCCACAACAAATCAATATGAATGCTACCTCAATCATGTATAAATAACTAGTATACCATAGCAATCATATCACTACTGAATCACAAGAGTGCTGCTCACTCCATTAACCAAATCAACCAAACTGAGACACATCATAGAAGCCATACCAAGAATTCCCTAATGATTCACAACACATCAAACAATAGTATCCATCAAGACAATAATGTAACCATACCAGTGTCTCAGTGATAGATCTGAGGCCATAGAATGCAGATCTGGAACCTGCCTCATCATCCAAGAGCTTAGCACCAGCTCAAATAAAAATTTCCATGATTTTATCCACTCCATGCTCTCTGTACACAGTCAGCCCACGTGTACACTCACCCTATACACAGTCAGCCCATGTGTACATGCACCCTATACACAAACAACTCACGTGGACATCAGAAAATAGGGTTTTCTGTGAATCCAAGAATTTTTTCGTCAAGATATCCGACATTGCCAAAACTTTGATGTGCCCATGAGATCCTCCTCTCACTCTCTTCCTCAGAATAGATCTTCAATCATGCTCAAGATATCCACACCAATAGGATGCTCTCACAAGAATCTCTCCATCAATACTCCACAAGATATTCACAAGAAGCTCTCTATTGATCCACAAAAAATATTCTTACCACATGTGCATTTTACAAGAGATCCTAGCTTCTTATTTATACCTTCATCTTCTAGGCCACTTAACCCATTTTTAGGTTTCTTAACCCATTTCTAGGTCACTTAACCCATTTTCCTTATTTTAGGGTTAACCACTTTCCATGAATAGAAAGTTCTCCAATACTTTATCATTTAAATATTCCTTCTTGATTTTGTCACTTTACTTTATAATTTAAATAATCAATCTTGATTTTGTCACTCTACTTTATCATTTAAATAATGATTTCTTCTTTTCAAGAACTTTTACTTCTTTGACCTTGGGGGCTTCAAGCCTTCATATGGGGGTCCTCCAACTTCATAAGGCCATAACTCTCAAACCGTGAGGAGTTATGTGACATTCCACATACCACCAGAAATGGCATGACAAGCACTATCCATTTAGAATAGTTTCACCAACAACTTCATTGATCTTCATCTCATTATTCCACATACAAGCATGGGTCCTCCAACCATTCTTCTAAGATAAATCATTCTGTAAAGAGTCTTCCTGTGAGGGATTTCACCATAAGGGGACCACTTTGGAGTTCATCCATTTGTGCACCTTATCAACCATGATAAGACAATAATGATTCATCTTTGCATCAATTCACCACTGCATCATGTATCAATGACAACTCATTGATCCACATTCATCAATGCATCATATCAATGATCCATATTTATCAATTGGTTTCCACTTGGAAATATATCATTCTCATAAAGGGCAACATATCAATCAATTACTTGACATCAATCAAACCAAACCATTTACATATGATCCAACAATCTCCCAAATAATCAAACCATTGGCATCAATGACAACATGATCCAACATTTGCTAGTCCAAACATTCTTTTTATGCATAGGTATAACATATCTTTAACTATTCTTATTAGATCTACTCATATAAAATATTATTTCATCTATCAGTGCCCTAGTTTTCAAGCTAGGACAGAACCTATCAAACATACCTAGATTCATACTCTAGAAACAAAAATTTCCACTTATCTTACTTTTACAGAGCACAAAGATTTCAGATCTAGAACTTTTCATTATTCTTACCTTTATCAGAGCACGGAGATTATAGATCTTACCTCTTTTCTTCGGATCTGACTTATTTTCTTGGCACAAAGCTTCACAGGTCAAGTAGAATGTTGCACATTAGGGCAACAGATCTATGCACAAAGATTTCGCGGTTTCAAGTTGAATATTTGTACAAAGCTTCTTCTTCCTTAGTTCACAACAATCATAGTTTTAGGTCCCAGCAATGGAACCATTTGCTAGCACATGGGCAGACCCAGCATTCAATGCTACAACAATGCACCAACAAAACCCTAACTACTGGCCCTTTCAACAACACCTACGAAGCAGATGAAGTCTCACCCAAGGTAGAGGTAGGGGTGGTTGCAGTACTTAAATGTCTACAACCTTAGCTGGGACACAGATCTGTGATTGTACTACTTAATAAAGCACTTAGCACTATCAGTTCATCAATATGTAACTAATATCTACTCCATAGATCAAACAAATCATCGCAGCACTTACTCAGATCTGAAGTATCTAAGCACTTAGCATAAAGAAATAGATCTGATCTAACAGATTCAAGCACTAAGAACATTCATATACGTCAGATCTAACATTTTATACATTATTAGCACAAAGCATAAGCATATTTATCTATCTCTATCAAAGCACTTAACAAAAGAAGACATAAACACATCAAGACAAGGCACAAAGTAGAACAACATAGTGTTTACATGGTTTACCCCCACCCTGGGGCTACGTCCACCAACTCTTCTTCTTTATTGTCTTCAGTCAATCGATTACATGCATAGAGCCATCAAAACCCTACTTCGCATAGGACAGGATATTTGCGCACCTCTCTAGATCCTCCTTCCTCATGCTAAAGCACAATGCCTTCCACAGTCTATTACAACCACTTGCACTTAGCTCTGCAAGTCTCTCGCAGTCATGCACAAAGCACTTACAAACCACACTTGCACTTAGCATATATTTAAAACTAACTAGCAGCCCCTTCTTACATCTCTTAGATATCTATTTATACATTACAAAAGTGGGCCTAAGCATGGGTAAACCCATGGGTCAACATCCCATTCCCGTTGCATAATCCCAAAAACCCAAAAAGGACCCAAAAAGGGGCTGAGATCCCGTGATCTCCACTTCGTCTTGAGCTCCTCCGTCGATAGGTTGTCGAAGTCCAAAATAGGTCAATATGACCAAGAATCTCCCAAAACTTGGTCAAGGGCCAGCAGTCTCCTCGGGAACCCTTGCCACCCTATTTTGAATCCCATCCGGCTGCTTTACACAGGTATTTCTATGCCCACCACTTTCACACTTCTATCCAAGTATATGCAATAAGTATATAACTTCTCCAAAACCATGCATAAAAAGATGTTACGAGCAAATGGGATATCTATCATAGTTGTGGATATATTAACCCTACTTTTCCTTCTTCTATACTTTATATTTTATCGCGGAATTGTTTGGGTGCAAAATGTATATGACATAAGTGTTGGGTGCAATATGTATATAATGGAACACGCTGGATAAGAATGTGATAGCACTAAGTTGGGACGTCGCGGTGAGATATTTGGCCAAGTGTTGAAATGGATGGTTGTCGGTCAAGTTCCTGATGTGAAGATATAGATGGAAATGAGGATTTGACAGCCTGCCAACTGATCAACCCACAGGAAATCCAGGAGACCGAGAAAGTCAAATTCATGTTTAAATGGATTTTGTTTATGTTTACTTAAAATGTATCCATATTAATGTATCTTAATAGATTATTTGTGGTCCAAATGTAAACCATGTTCGAATTTGAATAGTGTTTTGGGCTAGAAATGTCTTTATCAAGAACACTAAACATTGAATAATAGCATAGAACAACCTCAAATATTTATATTCAGATAAACTCGGTCACAAAATACATTTGAGAGTATTTCCCAAAAAAATTTGTCTTTGAATATCTAAAAAAAACTATAGTTCAGTACATATTATGTGCTATAAAAATGTGTTTGCCAGAATGACTCTGAGTGGGGCTATCGCTGACTACAAAGAAAATATGTACAATAATGAAGTTTGTATAAAGAATAAAGTCATTGAATATCAGCATAGAACAACCCCAAATATTTATATTCAGATAAATTGGGTTACAAAATACATTTGAGAATATTTCCCAAAAAATGTTGTCTTGGAATTTCCAAAAAAAACAATAGTTTAGTACATATTATGTGAAATAAAATGTGTTTTCCAGCAAAACTCCGATTCGGACTACTAGGGAATTCAAAGAAAAGATGTACAAGAATAAATTTTGTAGAAAGAAGAAAGTGGGTGATGGAAAACAACAAAACCTAGCAAGAAGAAAGAGAAAATTGTCAGATCTGCATTAAAGCTTTGTTAGAATACGTGGATGAAGACAAAATAATGTAATTAGTAACTTACTATGATGGTGTCCCATGCCTTGTCACTTTCTCATTGATCTCCTTTTATGGCTTTCCTCAACTTTGACCTTTATTGGTAATCTGTTCGACAACCTTTTTCAACCATTCTTCGATGTAGCCCCTCATTGGCGCCACATTCATTTCATGCCGGATTTTTATATTTAAGAATTCACTTTCCAAGTCCCTTAGATCAATAGACAAGTTGCACAATGTGTCTTGAATATCTTGGTTTGTAATTGCATAACCAACTAGCCAAGTTTTCACGTCATCTTCACCATATTGAAGAATGCCATAGAAATTTTCAAATGACAGTCTTTTATAGATATGAACTTGATCATCAAATGCTTGCTTGGTTTTCAACAACAAGTTAAATATCAATTTCGGGTCCTGGACTTCACTAGTACTGCCAGCTATATCTATCTTAGTTAGCTTCTTGAATAGTTTGTCTCTTTTAGATATGGTCTAGATACATTCTTGAACGATACCATTCAGTTTCTTTACCTTTTCTTTCCAGCACGCCTTTAGCTGGTCTATTCGATCCATGGAAGGGAGATCCTCCTGTCTTCTTTTGAATTCTGTCATTCTGGTAACTTTAACACCAAATGGTAAAATTGCATCGAGATAAAAACCTTTCTCATTCTTGAGATCTGCTTGCAGATACTCATAAAAAGCATGCGCTCTTGTTCCAAAAGAGACCATATTCTTTGACATCTCCCAAGCTTATGTTATTAATTCCATTCTTCCGTTTATATTCTTTTCCACAGATTCCTAGGCTGATGTGAGAAGTCTTGTTGATGATTTTAACTTTGGCGTAGGTGCGGTGGACTTGACCATTTCCAAAGGAGTAGCAAACAGTCCAAGAGGCATTAGATTTTCCTCCAATTCTTTGATTCGCTTCTTTAACATGAGGTTTTCAGTTTCAAGGCCACTAATAGAGTTTTCTAGAGCATCTCCAGTTTCTCGATGCATCTTGGATATCTGGGAAGGGTGTATGTTGCATAGGTTGATCTATGAACGAGATGTCCCTTTCTTATTCTTTACATCTATGTTTTCAATAATCATTTATTTTGATTCGTTGTTAAAAACATCACTCTGAAATGCAAAAGACTCTTCTTCGTCCAATGTATCTATGCCAATTATTTCCATCCCAGGATTGTGTGGAGAAGGTACTGGTACAGAATTCATTCAGGATAGTGTCAGTGAAAGCACTGTTGAAGTGGTCCCTGACCATGAAATCCTAGACTTTCCAAGGTAGACAAATGAATTTTCCTTTCCTTCTTTCATGGAAAAAATGCAACCAGTATATGTACTCCTTTGTTATTCAAGAAAAAACAATTGTACCAGATATGTGACATGGAAGGAAGAAAGAATTTTGTTTATACCCAAAAATCCTTATGAAATTATAGTTATGCATTTATTCTAGTGTGCCCTTCCTATCCAACAAGATTGTCGACTGGCCACAAAGCCAAGTAAAATACTTTCCAAATATCAATGCTTTAAATACTGAAACAAAACAATTAAAGACCTTATAAAATTGTTCACAAGTGTCGTGTCTTCATAATTTCTGGCACAAAAATGTTACTGGGTCAAATCCAGAGTTCAGCTCTCTACGCATAAATAGCCCAGGAAATAGATAGCAATTTGGCATGGCGAAAATTAAATAAGATGGCATAAATAATTTCTTTTGCCTCTTGTATTGCAATAATTGGGAAGAGCTTTGAATGGAAATCAACTTGCAGCAATGGAAGATGATTTGTTCCTTGACCGTAAAATATAAAATATACAGAATCATCTAAGAGATGCCGGTTGCACTTTCTTCTCTCGTTGTTCTTATGAAAATCCATGCAATTTTTCGAAAAATGTTTTTACATGCACTAACCTGTAACATGGTCATGTCCTAGGGAGGGGGCACTGGGTCCTATAACAACTTCGTCCAGAGGTCCAATTCATTACCATGCTTCTTTAAGAATTGTTTGCAATTCTTTCCCTTGAAAGTAGGTGTTGGATCAGGAATTGTTAACATCTTTTGAAATACTTGAGGCGATAGGAAGTTTTGAAACTGGTCACCCATCTGGACAATCCGTTGGTTCAGAATATAGTTCTTGGCACAACACGTGACCAAGTTCTCAAAGTAAAAAAAAAAAATCAAGGATACAATCTGTCGTTGCAATTCCAGATGTGGAGATAACTTTCATCTGGGCAAAAGTGCCCGAGCAGTAGTCATAATCTATGGACCACTGAAAACGTTGGTCCTCGTACCCAAAAATATTCAGGGTATCTCAAAAAAAATGTTGTCAAGCTGCAGCCATAAGGTGATGAAAACCTTCCTTTGCTCCTCATTGTATTTAAAGTGGACGTTGCAACATCATAATATAATCTCTGGTAAATCTTGGTTTAATGTGTTTTAATGGGAGATGTCCTCGAACTTTTCTCCTTTTAATGCCAATCTCTTCAAAGCTAATAAAAGTGTCATCAATTTGCATTGGGCAAGCGTGCAAAGATGGCAGGTAAATCGAGAAACTATTGAAAAGCGGGGAAAACATTGACAGTTATGTAATATACCTGGATCTTGACAAAAGAAGCTTCAAGTTAGAATATAATTTGTTTATATTTACTTAAACAATTTCCATATTATTTTATTTTATTACTATTCTTTGTGGCCCAAATGCTAACTATGTTCAAATTGGAAGGGTGGAGTAACATTTTTCATATGCAAGCACTATTGGGTATGTGTTATATTCTTTGCATGAGTAGTGGTGTCTAAGTGTCTGCGTCGGGTGCGCAGGGGGGTTAGAGGGGGGCCACTAGGCCCCCCCTCGGGGGGCTCATGGGGGTGGAGGCCCCCATGCAGGGGTTCAAGGGTTGCACCCCCAAAACAAAAAATTCGCTTCAAGACCGCATTATATTTAGGTGGTTTTTCGGCAGATGGCTTCTTTGCCGATGGTTTTCTATTTCCGGTTAAGGAATTAGGGTTTTGGGATAATCTAGGTCATTGGGTTAGGGTTTTGGATGCCACTGGATCCTATATGTATCTTGTATTGTAAACATTGTAACACAATGAATGAATATAATATATGCTGGTTTTCCCGGTTTGGGTTTCCAGGGGAAAAATCTCTGTGTAATGTTTGTATTTGCTATTGTATATTTTCTGTTCGTTTCTGAATATATGTTTATAATAGACATTGTACAAGTTTAGAATTTACATTTGGTATCAGAGCTTTATTGGCTTTAGGGGGATGCCTTTGTGGTCAAGGGTTTGGCTCGAGACTGTGATAGGCCTTGTTACAGTGGGAGATTTGCGGTATTGTTTTTCAGGTGAAAAGAAATGGTAATCAATTCGAAGATGGAGATCGAGAAGTTTAATGGGAAAATCTTTGAGTTGTGGAAGCTCAATGTGGAATATCTTTTGCTAGACAGAGATTAGTGGATCCTGGTAGATCCAGGTACTGCACCTACATAAACTTTTGCAAATGACTGGAAAAAGATGGATCGGAAGACAAAGAGCACAATCTGACTGTGTCTCTCTGATTCAGTATTACTGAATGTGTCAGAGGAAGCTACAACCAAGGATTTATGGGAAAAGTTGGGGAAGTTTTATTAGTCAAAGTCCCTGGTAAATAAACTATTCTTGAGAAAGAAGTTGTATAACTTGAGGATGAGAGATGGAGACTCGGTGGTAGAGAATTTAAACACCTTCAATAGGTAAGTCAGTTAGTATCTGTTGAGATTAAAATTTTAGATCAATATAAATGTATCAGTTTGTTGTGTTCTTTACCAGACTCGTGGGATAGTCTAGTTGTGGCCATAGGTAGTAATACAACTTCTTTGAAGTTTGAAGAATTGGTCTCATCCTTGTTGTCAGAGGAGATGAGATGAAATAATATGGAACGACATAGCACAGACGCATTATTTTCAAGTGTAAATTCCCAGGAAAGAATAGATCTAATTTCTCAAGTGGGAGATCTATGTCTAAGAGTAGATCTAAATCTCATGGAAAGTTTGTAAGGGTATGTTCGAGGTGTGGAAAAGAAGGTCACTACAAGAAGCAGTGTAGATCTAAAGTTGAGAAAAAGAAGGGATCTAAAGAATCTTCTTCTACGTAATAAAAGACCTCCAAGGAAGAAGGAGGTGATGTGTACTTGGCCTCTTCAAGCACACATGTAGATCATGAGGCATGGTCGATTGACTCTGGTGCATCCTTTCATATGACTCCCAACAGGGAGTGGTTCTACGAATATGAAATGTATGATGGAGGTATTGTTTTCTTAGGTAATTATTCGACAACCACAATCATAGGAAGAGGAAAGGTCAAGTTGAGACTCATAGATGGAAGGATTAGAACACTGTTTGGTGTTCTACACATCCCATGTATGGCTAGAAATTTGATTTATGTAAGCAAAATGGAAGATGCAGGGGTAAAAACAATTTTTGAAAAGGGAACTTGTAGGATGGTTCGAGGAGCAATGGTGTTGATGAAAGGAGTTCGGTTTGGAACTCTGTATAATATGATAGGAAGCACTATTAGTGATGGGTGTAATAGCTCCATTGTTCCTGATATTGAAGTTGAAGAAGAAAGAACTCCTACAATCTCTGGATAAAAGGTTATGTTGTGGCATCAAAGACTGGGGCATATCAAGAGAAGGGTCTTCAACTACTACATGGTAAAGGTATGGTTGAAGGTATGTCTAACTGCTCTCTGGATTTTGATTTCTGTGAATATTTTCTATATGGGAAGAAGAATCGAGTAAGATTCCCCTCTGGTGCAACGAGGGCAGAAGGAATTTTACAGCTAGTTCACAGTGATGTTTTTGGACCTATGTTGGTCCCATCATTGGGAAAATCTATGTACTATGTCTCATTTATAGATGAATTCTCAAGGAAAACTTGGATATATTTCCTCGAGAAGAAATCTGAAGTCTTTGACAGGTTTAAAGAGTTTAAGGCTCTTGTTGAGAATCAAATAGAGAAACGAATTAAGGTGTTGAGGATAGATAATGGCGGAGAGTTCTTCGAGAATGAATTTGAAGAATTCCGTAAGAAGTGTGGTATAGCAAGGCAGAAGACTACTCCATATACACCTCAACAAAATGGAGTTGCAGAAAGGATGAATAAGACGCTGATGGAAAAAGCAAGGTGCATGCTCAGTGGTGTCGGGATAGGGCAAGAATTCTGGGCAGAGGTAGTGGGTACTGCATGTTATCTGGTCAACAGATCACCCTCATCAGCATTGGGTGACAAGACTCCACAAGAGGTATGGACTGGTAAGGAACCTTTTCTCACACATTTTAAGGTATTTGGCTGCAATGCATATGTTCATGTTCCAAAGGAAAAAATGAGTAAGTTGGATAAGAAGGCTAAAAAATGTATCTTTATTTGATATAAAGACAGTCTCAAAGGTTATAAGCTTTGGAACATAGAAACTAAGAAGGTAATGTATATCCGAGATGTGGTATTTAGAGAAATGAAGGATGTTGTTAAACAGGAAGTCCTACCAAGTAAGGAAGAACCAGAGAAGATAGAGTTTGATTTAAAGGATGATGAAGAAGACTCTACAAAATAACATGAATTAGAAGAAGAAGATCCTCATACTCCATTATTGAGGAGATCGGATCAAGAAGGAAGGATACCGGAAAGGTATAGTCCATCTGATTTTCATTCAAATTTTTCTTTGTCTATTATTGATGATGATCCTATAACTGTCAAGGAGGCAGTGGATTCAGAGAATTGAAATCTCTGGAAAAGGGCCATGGAAGAAGAAATGTCATCTTTGGATAAGAATGAGGCTTGGGATCTAGTGGATTTGCCTACTGGAAGAAAGCCCATTGGAAGAAAATGGGTATTTAAAAAGAAGTTGAATGCAGAAGGAAAAGTGGATAAATACAAAGCTCGATTAGTAGCAAAGGGTTATTCCCAGGTTGAGAGAATTGATTTTGGTGAGATTTTTTCTCCTGTTGCCAAGTTAACCTCTATAAGATTTCTATTATCTATTACTGTTGCATTTGATTTTGAAGTAGAATAGATGGATGTGAAGACAACATTCTTGCATGGGGATCTAGAAGAAGAAATCTTTATGAAGCAACCAGAAGGTTATGTTGTGAAAGGAAAGAAGGAGCTGGTATGCAAGCTAAAAAAGTCCCTGTATGGTTTAAAACAATCACCAATGATGTGGTATCAAAAAATTGATACTTATATGCTGGGACTTGGCTTCACAAGAAGAGAAGAGGATC
>ML778430.1:879488-893870 GCA_009831015.1 Picea engelmannii
CTTACGACATCAAGGCCATGGTTGTAATCTCTCTTTCACATTTAATATGATACAATAATATGATTCTTTCCTATAAAGCTTGTTGTGTTTTATTGTATGATTCCTTGATCACATACATAGGTTTATATCGAGTTTATGCTATTACTATCACTTTGGTTGGTTGTGTTCTTTTGTAGGTTCATCATTGTATGGGAATTGGAATGGATCTAGGATGGCGATGGTGAGAGGAAGTGACATTTAAATGGTATGTCACTCATCCCTCTTTAGTTAGTAAATTCAATATCTAAAACTTAAGGAAAGTGTCATGTTCTAGTGTGTTTTGTTATAGATCTAGATGGATCTAGGGAGATCAGTTAGTGTCCTCACCTACTGATTAGTTCGATAACACAACTGCAGCGCCCTCGGAGGCGATTGAAATAAAGGAAGAAGACAATTCAGCAGAGGAACATACTCTAAATAGTAGGCAATGACATTTGTAAGAAGTATCACGGATTCTGTAGGCATTGATAGCCTAGCCAAGTTCAGATGTCTTCGGCAAGTATAAGAACTAACTGCAATAGTCGCAAAGTAAGACCCACCAAAACATGAGAAAGTGTTGACGTCAAATGTTATGGGGGGCAACGACAGCAGGGAGAAATTGTGGTTCTCTCTGTGTCGTCTGAGATCTCTCATTGGACGGGCAATGAGAATCAAGATATTGTTGCCCTTCTGGAAAACTGTGTTGATGTTGACAAAAAGGGGGACATGACTCCCAGAAGAAAATGGCCTCATGAAATATACTAGGTGAGGTTAGGAAGTGGAGGAGGTAAATGGACAAATTCAAGATGTAGGAAGACTCAAGACTGCCCTTGGTTGGAGTATATGTGAGATAAAAGTGGCTGCAACCATTCAACAAGGTCGAGTGTCATGGGGACAACAAGACAGGGGATAAGGTGTGCCAGAGGTGGGACAAGGTGAACAAACTCAGAGGGCAGAGGTAAGTGGCATGTGGGGTACTCTGAAGATATGGACGATGTCGTCAAGGGTAGATGATAAGTAGTGCCCCAACCAAGGGTGACATGGGTTGCGTTTTGCCAAAAAAGGGAAGAAGGTCGCCAAAGGTGACGACAAAAAGGTAATGTAACTGTTGGAAACAAAGGTGTTTGTACAATAAATAAAGAATAATTTGAGATAAGTGTACAAATATAGAAACGGGTGCCCCAGTGTGATATGGTTGGCGCAATTTGCTCGGAGAACTGGTGGAGGGTGGGGGCCCCATGGGTGGGTTTCTGTATGAGGTAAGTGAAATGAAGGGAAATTTGCAGATGGGCAAACTGATTGTGGATGAAATGGAGGGTTCATGATACTGTGGAGGTGTAGTCAAAAAATAGAACCGTGAAGAGATAATCTGGGAGTCCATTGGAAAAGCTAGCATAATGAGGAGAAGGAGTATGTGGCTGATTCGTGACATGATGTAAGACTATCGGGACTCCCATACTTAAAGGGTTTTGAAAAACATCATGAGTATCAAAAGCACAAAAGGGTGCTATGAATGGGACAACTCATGTGGGTAAGACTGCTACCGGGTGACAGTACCGAAGATGCAAATGGAGGTGTTGGTACTGCAGAGCCGAAAATAGAGATCCTAGAGGCAAATGTCAAAGGGTGTGACTGGAGATGCAAGTGAGATTCAGAGGGAATGACTACATGCTAGTGCTGAGTATATACCTGAAGGGGTTGTGTTGATGTATGATGACCAAGTACCTGCACACATGAAAACCAAATACCTAACATGAACAATATCTGAAGAGAATCGAATATATGAGCATGTATTTCATAATTTTGAATATGTGCATGCGTACCTGGTTAGGGTATGAAAAAATGGCATCCTAGGGGCTTAAGATGAAAAGAGGCTCAGGGACTGTCGTGATGTAGATGACAAGATGTTGATCCCATGGTTGAAGATGGATCAAGAAATGGACACCTGGAGCTCCCGGAATGGTGAGTGGAGGTTTGGTGAAAAGGCCTATATATAGCTGTAGGGCCCACTTTGCCACCTCATTTGTACTTGCTACTATAGTGACTGGACGAGAAGTATTCAGAGGAGATTGGGATATTTTGGGAGGACGAGGCATCTGATCGAGGACCAGCGAGCTTCAAGTTAGTGATCTGATCATCCTGCATAGAATTAGGGTTTCATTTTCTGGGCAGGGGTTGTACGGAGGGTCGTACAGGGGGTTTGATGAGTGTGGGCCCCCATGTACGTGGGAAATCCGAAAGTAGGCGCGCATAGGTGCGTGCCTACCCACCGGATAGGTGTGTATGGGGGCGCCTATAAGGGGGATAAGGGCGCGCACTATGTGCGTGCCTGCTGGTTGCACAGTTGCGCAAGTGTGCGCGGTTGTGTATTGGACAGGCGCACTCTAAAGTGCACCTGTGATTTGAGCAGGCGCGCCCTCATGTGTGCCTGTAGGATGGACAGACATGTTTGAGTGTGTGCCTGTGTAGTGAATAGGTGCACATACGTGCGTGCCTATGGAGTGAACAGGCACGCATGTGTGTGTGCCTATGAATTTAAACAGCCGCACCTTGAAGGCAAGGTTGACAGGTGTAAAACTTATCTTTTTAATGGTGTTCATGGTCCATTTGGCTACTTTAGGACTATTTTATGTGGTTGCAGGTGATTATTGTGCACGATGCCAATTGCTTGGCGAGAGTGGGATTGGTCCCAGCTGAGAGACGTCGTGGCTATTGAGGAGCCAGGGGTGCGTGCAACTTTGGCAGCCTATGGGCTGCTGAAGTTCTTTGAGTGCACATTGATACGGGGGCAGGAGTATCTCCTGTAGTTCCTTATCCGGATGTGGAGTCCAGACCTGCATTGTTTCATAGTGCGGGGAGAGCAGATTGCCTTCACTGCGGTGGAGGATGTGTACTTTTTGACTGGGCTCCCATTTCGAGGAACGCCCCTACCAGCGGAGCCGGTGTTACTAAGGGATGTGTCGCTAGCGATAGTTGGTTGAAGGTACTGTTCGGGGGTGAACTTTATGTTCGACACTATCGTGAGCATTGGGGTGATGGATGCCCTAGTGCATCGTTGTATAGCAGCGATGATTGTGAGAGTTTATGGGTCTCTGGTGACGCAGCGGATCAGTGGTGGTCAGCTATGTGTGATGGAGAGAGTTTTGGCTGGTGAGCACTTCGCTTGGGGGCTTACGCTACATGCCCGGATTGTAGGGCAGCTGGACCACTGTTGGTCCACAGATACTGGAGAGTTTGCCTTTGGGTCCATCCTAGTGGCCTGGTTTCTGGAGAGGGTGCCTATGTTGTGCTGGAGGATATTATTAGGTGCGCCTGGGGCACGAGAGCCACGACTAAAGCAGTGGTCGATTGTTTTACTTCGCCATGGTGGTGGCGAGGGCGGCCACTTCTTTACTGCTGAGGCAGCGCAAGTGTGGTGGCAGATGTCGCAAGTGATATTGCAGTACCCCTATGTCAGGGTTGACTTCCAGGAGGATCTGGACATGGTTTTACCTCCAGGGGAGGTGTTTGACCATCGAGATATGTTGATGATTTTGATATATATGTTTTTGTGAGATAGCATGATATATATGTATGATATAGGTGCTGATACTATCTATTGTTTGTTTGTATGTGCAGATGTGGCACCTAGCGGGCACAAGGTGGAGTTGCAGAGAGCGTCAGCTCGTCAGGAGCTGGAGAGACCACCGTGGGGAGGGTCGTGGGTTGGAGAGAGACATCGGTGTGAGGACACCATGGCAAGGCCAGCTCATCCTGAGAGAGCAACGTGGAGACACCGGTTTGATGACCTTGGTGCCAGGCCATCACATGCTCCTCCGGCGGATGCCGGAGTAGATTTTGAGGACATACATCGTCACCTAGAGGTGGTGTTACAAGGCATGCCTGAGGGCATGTGGTATCTCATACAGGATGAGGGCATCCTGGAGCAGTGTGTGGGGATTCCATCGCCATGGTGGGTTGTGGTACGACAGGCAACAGTAGTTGGTGATGCGATGATCGGACGACCACCTCCAAGACAGGAGGGACTAGTAAGGGGTGGGCAACCACCGCCTGAGGGAGGGGCAGGCGGTGGTGCTCTAGAGGCACCTTGAGTGGTGCTATATGTATTGATGTATTTTTGTATATAGGCTGGTGAGCCCATTTTGTACCGAGTTGCTTCACTAGCCTGCAGAGACTTGTATTTTTGTACGTAAACATTTGGATGGAACTGTGGACCTTTTTATATATACATGAGTATACATTTTGAGATCTATGTGGTGTTTACATGTGTTTTGTTAATGTATTGATGATGTCTAATCTATATATGTTGTGACAGGTTGTTGATATGTTTATGTATGTGTAGAGGTAGCTTGATGTGATATATGCCAGTCTAACACAATATTATCTAGGTTATCTATAATTTGATTCAATTGTCTTGGGATATGTGTAAATATAATGGAATCAAAATGTCGAGATAAAAGTCGAACCTGCAAGTATTTGCGAAAGAGGCAAGGATCACGTACGCAGTACACATTGCTGAGTTGGAGAACGACTAGTTGAGAGTCGAGGAAGACGATAAGGTGATGAATACGATGATTTTGGGCATCAGCCAGGAGGCCAATGATGACGGTGTATTCGACTTGGCTATTGGTCGCTAAACCCAAACATATGTCGCTCGAATGGAGCATTTCATGTGAGGAGGTGTAGAGAACCCAAGCGGCCGAAGCGAGATTTTGTGTCCAACGGCTGGCGCCGTTGGCGTAACCGATGTGGTAGGCCGGTGGAGGAAGCATATGTCAATAGCACAAATGATAGTTTAGACGTGATGGATGGAAAAAAGATTAAAAACACTATAAAAGAAATAACCTAAAGTAGAATGACTATGTTTAAGCATAGAATTTCTTTAAGTATAACTCGTTGACGGATTCTTTGAGAGAGAGGCCTTCAAGAGAGGCCAGGATGTATGCGCCTTTGGTGAGGCAATGTTGGATAATGTATGGTCCATGCCATAGTGACTCGAATTTTCCATGGCCAAAGGTATCATGAGTGATATCGTAAGCAAGGACGAGGTCGCCTTCACGTAATGAGCGAAGGTTGACATGTCAATCAAAGGTAGCCTTTGATCATTTTTTAGTTGCCTCATTGTTCTGTAAAGAAGATCGACGATATTCATCCAGGGACTCTAAGTTCAGCAAGCACTACTCCATTGGAGCAGTGTCAGGTAATAGCTCAATTGTGGTGCGTAAGGTGGGAATTTTTCACTCGATGGGAAGAGTGGCCTCAACCCCATGGACTAGATGGAATGGTGTGAAACCAGTAGCTATTTTCATAGCTATACGGTAAGCCCATAGCATGGAAAATAACATATGATGCCAATTGGTCTTATATTTGTTAATTGTGCACTATAACATGGTCTTGAGGACCTTGTTAACTGCTTTGACCTATCCGTTAGACTGAGGGTAATATGGTGAGACAAACTCGTGGGAGAATCCTAACCGAGATGACAGTTCAATGAAAATCTCATTCTCAAAGTGTTTCCTATGATCGAAAACCAGTTGGAGTGGTACTCCAAAGTGAGATATGACGTGGTTAAAGAAAAAATGCACTGCAGTGTCAGCGGTATTGTTGAAGGTGGGCATAGCTTCAGCGCATTTGGTGAAGTAATCGACTGTGACAACAATGTATTTGTGTCCATTGCTGGAGGGGGGATTACAAGTCATGAAGTCGATGCCCCATTTACAAAAAAGGCCAGTAGTGATGACTAGATGAAGAAGAGCAAGTGGTGCTCGAGCTTTTTTGGCATAAAGCTAACACTTCTCGCATCGTTTCACAGCATGAATGCAATCGTGAAACAAGGTAGGCCAAAAGTAACCTACTCAAATAATCTTCTAAGCAGTGGATATTCCCGAAAGATGGCCCCCACATGCACCGTTGTGGCAGTCGTTTAAGACTCTATCGGCCTCATCAATGGTCAGGCATCGACGAAGAATGGTGTCGACCCCTCGTCGGTATAAGATGGTGTCGACCCCTCGTCGGTATAAGATCTCTGATGAGGAAGTAGCAGGGGGCATGGTGGCGAATACGACAAAAATCATCTCGTGAAAGGTGGTTACCAAACTTTTGAGTTTGGAGGTAGACGAGGAGGTCGTTGTACCAGGGATCATCCGAAGTGTTGTAAAAGAGGTGTTCATCGAGAAAGTCGGTATTGACGGGGGAAATGGTTGTGTCAGAGGGGAGGGTCATGACAAGTTTGGTGAGAATGAGGGCTTTCTTTCTCTTGGGTGTTGAGAATTCAAGATCGTACTCCTGAAGGATAACGATCCATTGAGCAAATTTGTCGTTAATTTGCCGATGACTAAGCAAGTATTGCATAGGGTTGGAATCTGCTACAACCTTAGTTGTGCGAAGCAGAATGTAGTGACGTAGTTTCTGGACTGCAAGGAAAATTGCAAGAGCTAGTTTCTCTTTGTGTTTATACTTCAAGGGTGGCCTTGAGAGGTTTTTACTAACGTAATAAATAACATGCTCATGATTGTCATCACCTAGCCGAATGAGAAATCCTGCTACTGAAACAGCTGATGCTGATACGTAGAGGATATAATCGCGATTGTAGTCAGGTGCACTAATTAAAGGGGCATTGGAGAGTGCCATTTTAAGATCGTCAAATGACTGTTGGGCATGGTCATCCCAGTGAAATGGGATGTCATGACGGAATAAGCGAAGGAAACTGTGTGCACGAATGGCGTAGTCTGGGACAAATCGTCGTAGAAATTTAGCCTTGCCTTGTAGGCTCTGAAGTTGATGTAAATTCTGGGGAGGTGGAATTTTGGTGATAGCTTGGACTTTGAGGGGGTCCACGGTAATACTGCTTTGAGAAATGATGAATCCAAGGAGGCGCCCCGCGGTGACGCCGAAAACGCACTTGAGAGGATTCAAGCGGATGTTGTACTGATGACACCATTGGAAGATGATTCGTAAATCATCAAGATGTTGAGTGCATTTCTTGGATCGAGCTGTGAGGTCGTCCAAGTAGGCGAGGATGATATGAGCTAGATCATGAAAGATGTATGTCATCGCCCGTTGGAAAGTTGCACCGGCATTCTTAAGCCAAAAGGCATGACACGATATGCAAAAGTACCCCAAGGGGTAGTGAATGCGGTTTTGTATTGATCGGCTGGGTGAATTTGAACTTGATTATAACCAGAGAACCCGTCCATGAAGGATAGAGCCTCGTGGCCTACACAGTCGTCGATAATTTGATCGACAAAAGGCGTTGGAAAGTTTCTTTGGGACATGTGTGATTGAGATCACGAAAGTCCGTGTAGACGCAAATAGTGCCCTGTTTTTTGTTAACGAGTACAGGGTTGGAAACCCATGATGTATAGGCGATGGGGTAGATGAACCTGACAGCACGTAATTTATCAATTTCGGCTTTGATGGACGTTGCTTTGGATGGGTGTAGCGATCGCTATTTTTGACGAATTGGTGTAATGTTGGGCCAGGGGTCGATGCGATGTTCGACGATAGAGGGATCGAGGCCAGGCATTTCCATGTATGACCAGGAAAAAATATCCTGATATTCATGGAAGAAGGCTTTATAGGTGGTGATTTCTTGGGGAGTGCAAGCAGCTCCGATGGTGATTTCCTCGACAACGCCATGTTTTATGGAAATGTCAATTTTAATGGTCAAGGAAATGTTGGCCATGTTGCCTTCTTCAAAAGAATCAGGAGCAGGAATGGGGTTTTTGAACCAGTCAATAGGCCCTGATGGGATAAAATCCTTGGTTTTGACTGTGTAGATGGGGTGTTTGTTAGGAGGCATGGAGGCTTCCTGTGGAAAGAAGAGTGCGCGGTGGTGTAGCGCATCCCATGGGTAGTCAAGGTTGTTTAACTCTTCTAGTATTTCCTCATCACAATGGAATTGGCAGGAATACAAGGGGTCATGAAGAGTGATATCAGTAACTGTTGTTGTGTGGATGCCCCTTGGTGATGAAGAAGTAGGGGGAACAATGTAAGGAGATGGCGATGGTTCGCTCGACATAAACCAAATATCGAAGTACTGAGGAGTACTCGTGGTAGTTGGGCGTAAAATTTACATAAGGAAATGAGTGGGAGAGTTGGGGGGTGAATCCTCAGATAAGTCATCCAAGAACCATGGAGGCATTGGAAGGGCCTCAGGTTCGGGGTAAATGACATGAAGAACTTCTAGCGACGAGGTAAGGTCAACTATCGATTCTGTGGATCTTGGAAGCAAATTCAATTGGCGTTGCCTGTATTCAATGATCATAGGACACTGGTATGTAAAATGATCTAATGATTCATATAGAGAGCAAGGGCATATCATACGTTCATTGACTAAAGTTGTGACATAACAGATGTCAGTGATTGGTGGTGAGGATGACGTAGTTGGACTGGGTTCACTCTAGACGCTTTGGCATACTGTGGCTAATGTCTGTCGAAAGCGTGGTAGTGCTGGGCAATGGTGGGTATAATGGCCATATTTTGAACATATAGCACAAGCGAATTTGGTGTGCAACCTTTTACTACTTGAATGGGGGGTGGTAGGGATAGTACTGGTGATAGTGGCAAGTGTTAGGGGAGTTTGATTGAGTGGAATCAAATTTCGTAACTTTGGTAGAGATGGAAAGTTGTTGGTTTGGTGTCCATATTTCTCACATAGTGCGCAAGGAGGTTGGATGCACGGAGGAAGTGGAGCTGTGGGATCCTTCTTTCTCCTACCCCCATCTATGGCAGGGGGGTAGTGAGTGGAGGTGTAGAGGGTATGGTGGGAGTAAGTATGGGAATCATCATTGGGATTCCTTCCATTTGGGGGGGAAGGGATGGTCGAGGGACCATCTCTGGTGGATGTAAATACCAAACTGGAATTGCTAACACCATCTTAGGCAGGGTAAGCATTGCGGCTACCTGGAAAGCTTTGATGCCAAGTGGAGGGTAAAAGAAGGGGATTTGAGTGATGGCTTGGGGAACTGTCTCCCAAACTAGGATATGTCCTTGGGGAGAGGTGGAATCGTGGACTGGTGGGGTCGACGAGTTCGCAGGAGGCTTGTGAGGGGAAAGTTGTGTGACTAGTGGGAAGTCAGATATGATAGAAGCCTCCCTAGGAGGAAGGGTATCCTCTGTGTTAGTTCCGTTAGATGATATGATGCATAGTTGATTGGAAGGATGAAGGAGCGGTGGTGCTCCATGGTAAGTTCCTAACAATGATGGATCTTTGAAAATTCCAGGACCCATCTCGACAACTGCGTATGCGTCATGACTCGTGTGGATGAGAGGAAGAATGTTATCGATGTTGGTAGATGGGTTAGGCTCGTAATGTGAGACTTGGTCAATGGTAACGATCTTCCCATTGTGGGGGAACATCATTGTTTGAAAGATGGAAGAGGCCACTGCCTTCATAGCGTACATGTAGCTACGACCGAATAGGATATTATAATCGAGTGGGGCGTCGATAACTTCGATGTTGATGAAAATGGTTTTGCCCCCGAGTTCTACGGGGAAATTTTGGAAGAGCCCTTCAGGAGATGATGGTCATCCATCATATGCTCGTAAGGTAATGGCAGAGGGTATGAGTTCCAAGGAACCAAGTTTCTGCCATACCGATTTGGACATAATGCATGTAGATGCACCTTCATCGATGATACATTGATGAACTATGATGTTCTGTATTTTTACTGGGATTTGAGAAGCGATCAAGCCGGGAAGGCGAGGTTCTCCACTGTCGAGATCGAATGTAATGAGTCGAGCATCTGCGGGATCAAATTCCCCCAAGGCAGAAAGTAATGATTTCTGCTGAGTGGGACAAGTCTAAAGGACTTCTAAGACTGACATGGCATCTAGGGATTGTGCTAAGTCATCAACTAAACTGTAATTATGAGCTTCCCTAGCCTGTGGGTTGTGGACATTCCTACACAATGGGATGCGAAGAGGTGGCTCAGTGTTAGGGTGAGGGATCACCAATGGGGGTCCCGTCGGTGCAAGGTTTGTCTCTGGAGGGATGGGAGGAGACTCAGCGGGTGCATGATACTGATGATTACGTGTTTGCAAAAGGATTTCTTCTTCACTAGTGAGGAGGATTGTGTGATCTACTAGATTGTTTGGGTTGAGGTACTATCCCACCTGAGGTGGAGAATGTTACGTGTCCTACTAGATATTTATCACACCTTGGTGTGGGATAGGATTCTACAGCACGGCAGGGGGGGGGTTGTTGCACATATTGTTGTGGTGTCGGCTGAGGGGCAGGTGGTGTTGGGGGATGGGGTAGATTGCCTGAGTCTTTCAACCGTTTGAAATCAGTGATTTGGGGGCAATGATGAGTGTAATGACCGAAATCACCGCAAAGGGCACAAGGGAAGTTGGTTTTAATAGTATTGTTATTTCTCCCTTGACGCCTATTATTATTGCCCCCCTGGGGGTTATGATTCCCTTGGTTCTGGTTGCCCCCAGTAGGTTGGTTCTATTGGGGTTGATTCTTGCCTTGACCTGGGTTGTTGTTGTTCCTGTTTCATCCTTTCTTTTTGGAATTTTTTGACAGATGGGTCGGATTTGTTGTATTCAGCTATTCAAAATTTTGATATTGCTGAACGGGAGAGGATTGAACAAAATTCACCCCAGCATGAGGATGTGGGGGAGCCATGGGTTGTGGGGGACCAGGAAATGGAAAGTATGGATTCTATGGGGGTAACGATCCGTAAGGTACATAGGAAGGCATGGTTCTTTGGCTAGTACTATAAGTTGAGGTAGAGGGGGTACCAGAACTCATTTGAATAGGTGGGTGTATAAGGGGTGCTGACAGTGGCCCACTGATGGGTGGAGGCATAACAACAGGGTATGGTTGTTGATAAGGGGGTGGGGGGTAATAAGAAGTGCCCCCATATGGCGGCGGGTATTGAGGTGTTCCATACATTGGTGGTTGTTGGGGTTGTGGACCGTGGTGAGTGGTGTTACCAATCAGTCTGTCTACTAAGTGAGACATCCCAGGTTTGTCTTGGCCAAATGGCACAGGTTTTGGGAGATCAGGGAGTACAGTGTATAAGTACCCTGACTATGCATAAATAAGGTCGTATTGTTGAGCCTTACTGATGGCTTCTTCTTTGGATTGAGCGAAGGTGGAAGCTACATCCTTACCGAGGAGAGAGACAAGTGATCGAAGAAACCAGTCAAGACATTGTTGCTTGGTGGTTTCTTCTTTGCACAAACTATGTCGCCTACGCCACTCATGAATGTGATCAGCGATATGTGTGGTTGAGGTTTGTTTGAAATTAGAGAGTAGTTCTAGACCATTGTCGTGGCGGATTGGTAATTGGAAGAAGGTCAAAAATGCTTTGGCCAAGGATTCAAAGGTTGCATGGGACCCTGTTTTTTCATCTACATACCATTTGGCTGATGGGCCAGTGAGTGTGCATTGAAATAATCATAGTCTGATGGAATCATCCATAATGTTGTTGGAAGAGCACCATAGGTGAAAATTCATGACATGGTTGGCAGGGTCATCTCCTGCCTTTCCTTCAAATTTGGGTATGTCTGAAGGTAGTTTGGTGGGCATTGTAGGCCATGTGGGGTCATGCAATATAGGATCATTGGTGAGTTTTATTAGATTTGGTATGTTGAGAGAGGCCAGATATGGCATCTGTAGTGGGGGGGGAGGATTAGCTCCAGCCATGGTGTAAGTGTGTTGTGAACCTGACCCTTGAGGGGGCCTAGGTGGGTTGGTACTTTCCGCTTGAGAGGAAGTTGGTTTGCCGCTTCCGTGTAAAGGAGAGTGAGTGGACGGATGGACTTGGGAAGTGGACCCAAGTAATGTGGAACCAAGAAAAGTTGATCCTAAAACAGTAGCACTAACAGGAGTGTGTGAAGGTGGTGCCGATGAGTGGGCACGACCAGACACTCCCCCTAAGATAGGAGGGAGGTTTAGCAAACATCGAGAATGAAGAGGATTCTGTGGGTCCCCTATGATGTCCAACTAGCTGAGTGAATGTGTGAAAATGGTGGTGAGTAATAAAGAAACAAGATCCTTTGTTGCAAATTTTTGAACTTTACACAATATATATATATATCCAAATCAAAATGTAGTCAGAAGTGCATCATATATAAAATGGTTTGAAAAAGAAGCATATATGTGGATAAGTGTGTTTTTTCCGCCTGGGGAATCAAAGAAAATAAGTGCTCGTGTCCTAGAAGACGCAATGTCCTTCCTCTCAAATAGCACCGGACCTTCCAATAGTACTCAATGGTGGGGTCTGAAGTCCCCAGAAGAGAAACTAGTGAAGGATGAAATAATTGGTTATAATGAGGGATAAAGGGGGCATATCCCAAAAGAGATGGCGATATTTCCCAATAGCCACACAAAATCCAATCAAGGTGCAATTGCAGCCCACAATTGCCACCTGGGTAGATGTCCTAAAATTTTGGTCACTAGGTACCTCTGTCAAAGTGCGGCATTTAGATTTTCGGCCTTAGAAATGGGTCACGGGCTAGATCCTGTCCAAGAGGTGGGTGCCTCAAGGGGGGACGCACAGAACAACCATACCTCGGCCTTCAACCCTTCACGGGTATCTCCCTGCCTTATGGTGTTAGGAACACTTGACTTGGAGGATTTTCAGTTCCCTATTTGACAACTTCTATGGTTTTGACAATGTGAGAACCAGATAACAAGGAGTTATTTGGATGCCTATCCTCGAAATCCTACCTAGACTAAAAAATTTCTTTTGGCACCTCCTATGGAGGAAAACTTAGTGAGTTTTTAGAAAAAATTTAGATGTAGTTGTTTTGAGAGGTTGGGGGTGTGAACCAACCTCGTTGAATTAAAGTGGGAGTGGATAGTTTCGTCAAGAAAAGGGTGGGGTGTTTCGGAATCCCTTTGGAGGAAACTTACTTTGACCTCCACGTTTCAAGAAGAAGCTATGCGAGTGATAAGTGAATTTTGTGTGTGAATGAGTGAAAGTGTGCCAATTTTTTGTGAATTAGGTGTCACCTTGCTGCATGTGGACTTCGCTTGGTCCTTACAAGTGTTGATTACCTAATTAACTAAGTGCCTTTGGTACAACCTTGCGTAATTCAAAGTCCCTAGGAAGCTAGCATGTGGACATATGGGTCCGTTAATATCCCTTTAACTCCCTATTGTGATGTAATCTAAGAAAATCTTTGCAACTATCCTAGATTGATCATGTGGGCATGTATGGGCTCGTTACAAAACCTTTAAACTTCCCTAGTGATTTGATCTAAGAAAGTAAATTTCAACACTATCCTATCTTTGTAGCATGTGGTCATGTATGGACCCATTACAATATTAAGATGTGTTTGAAAAAATGAACTAAGAGGAGTCCCAAGAAGGGTTGTTGTCCTCTCCTAAAGGTTTTAATTTTCTTAAGGGAGATGAAATCGTTTCACAATCTTTTTCTGATTCTGAAGGTTGCTTGGAGGCACGAGAGAAGAGCATACTAAGATATTGTTATCCAACTTCTAGTCCCAATGTAAGTTAAATTTGATTAAAAATGATTTCCAACTTATCTTTTGAGTAAAAAAAAGCCATCCATGTGGCGAAAAATGAAAGCAAAAGAGGAAATTGATTTTAACCCCCTAAGTTCCTATGTGTTTTGACTAACCCCTTTATATGATGAGGGGACTAAGTGTGGTGCAGCTTTAAAACATGCTTGAAATCAGTTTTAAGAAGGCTGATGGCCTTCCCCACATCTCAACAACTTTACAATGTGAATTTTGGCACAGATGCGCGGGTCTCAGTGGATACAGAGGCACACAAAGTGCATGTGCACAGGCATAAAAGAGTCAATGAGCGCACATGCGTAGAATAGAACTGTGACTTGAGCGCATGTGTGCATGATGTGCGTTTGTGGGCCTAAAAACCCATGCACATGTGACACACGGCCGTGAATGAAAATTCCGGATGGAATTCTCTCAATTCACCTTGGAATTGGATGATTGGCAGGTCGGCTTAGGCCGGTTAATGCACCTGCAAGTTAAATAAACCAAAAGAAGAGCTAGAAAAACCCAAATGGGGTAGGAAATTGATACCTTTCCCCAGTGGAGTCGCCAATCTGTTGCGCCTCTTTCGTCACCTTAGTGAGAAAAATAGAGGTTCTTGCAAGCTCAGTTGGGTTTGCTGAGCAGGACAGCTGCAAGGAAAAGGGTTAGAAAAAGAAATATAAAACTATAACTAAGAATTAAACTAAGAAATAGAACAACAACTAAATTTATAAACATAGGAACATAAGGACAAAAGAAACAATGAGACCCATGTCACCAATGATAAGGCTGATATTAGTGAAAGAAAACACTGAGAAGCAAGGGGACTATGAGTCCCTTCTTCCTCCAAGGGAGGGCTCTTGGACCCCCACAAGTAAGCTCTTC
>ML778430.1:893920-930501 GCA_009831015.1 Picea engelmannii
GCATAACTTTTCTTTGAATTCCTTGAAAAATGAAGTGTATCCATGGCCTTTTTATAGCATTCCTTTGGGTTATTGTTCAACTAGTTTGTAGTGTGTAAAGAGGCTAATTAGGGAATTTCTAGGTCTTTGACCAGCCATCCAGTTGAATCCAGTCTAGATTTGAGTGTCAAATCAACTTGGAAGCTGAACCAGAAGTGGGTGGGAGGCCGACCACTCTCATAAATGCGTTGTTTCTCAGGTTTGCGGCTTTTTGCGACAACAGTCGTGCATCATGCGCATGTGCGTGAATCTTGCATTTTTGTTTCGCGCATGTGCATGCGCGCCCAGTGTCTTCATAGCGCCCTTCAATTTTTTCACTATTCGTATAGCTTTTGACCCTTTTATGAATGCTTTTGTGTTAATTCAAGTCCATGGATGACTTCATAACTATTTGACGATGCTAAATTCTTGTAACCATTTGCGAACAAAATTTCAGTGATAACAAATATTATAACATTTTACCAAGATTTTTAGTAATTTATACAATACTATAATTTATCACGAGTCCGACCGAATGCTTCCTCATTCCATGTTTGTGTATAAATAGAACAAATTACAATAGTGAATAATTTTTGAATTTTTTTTTTGCCTCCACTTGTCAAACAAATGAAATATCTAATTTCTTAAAATTATATTGGAGAAGTTGCACAACATATGTAGATCATAGTTTTTTGTAACCATACCTCTTAGTCTCAGGCATACGCGTTGTATTTGATGTGGCACATTACACCTCAACTTTTTGAGACCTGGCGCACAAGGCTCCAACCTTCTACCCAATTAATGTGTTCTTGTTTCAATGCAACAATACAGAGAATACAATGGACATGAAAACAAGTTGCTACCTAGGAACACATGAAAAAAAAGATGGAGCAAAAAATTATTTAATTCAAGATAGCAGAACAAAAAATAGAATTGACATGAAGACAAGTTAATGTAAAGGAACATATGGAGTATCCAAGAAGAAAAAAAATAGAGTTGCAAACCAGTGCAACAAATATAGACAGAGTAAATGAAAAACTATTGGATATGGAACACGGGTAGAAATATGCACCTTTTCATGGATTATTCTACATTTTTGGTTAGGATTTCTTTGCGATGTCTAGTTTTCCTATTTGTTTCTATGAAAAAAAACACAAAACAAAACGTAGATGAACATAACTTGACATGTAAAGAAAAAAGCAAGTACTATGCACATAGACTAAATAAAATAGAATAAAAGGAATCGAGTAACAAATAGTGTTAGAAGAATGTACCTTTTTTTGTGTTTATCCAAGTTTGTGTGTGTGTGTGTGTGTGTGTGTGTGTGTGTGTGTGCACGTGTGTGTGTAGATATATTTAAAAAAAAAATTGTGACTGAAATCAATTACAAACCAAGGAAAACTAAGAAGTTGGATATCTCGATTTTCTGCAACAAGATAGACAGATATGCTTTGAAGCATAGAAATATGATTCTGAAATATTCTTGATGTATATTTCATAATTCAAGTGCAATACCAACTATATGGTGACTATACCAGTATGTGTACAAACCAAGGAAAAACTAAGAAGTTGGATAATTTGGTTTTCTGCAACAAGCTAGACAGATATGCTTTGAAACATAGAAATATGAATTTGCAATACGTTTGATGTATATCTCATAATTCAAGTGCAATACCAATTGTATCGTGATCAGACCAGTATGTGTCTAATATAAAGATGTTGTATCTAGATATGGGCACATTCGACCATACATGGTCAATAAGCACGTTTTGTACATGGCTTGTGTTGTTCAAAAGAAAGCGGAGACTGTATTTGCACATGTAGTTTTCCAATTCTTTTGTCCTTGCATTATTTTGTAGCATGTCAATATTGAAGTCTCCTACAATCACAATGGTTTCATTCAGATGCAAATGGTCTAATGAATTGGAAAGATCATTTAGTATGTTGGAGAGTGTTGCATGGGGAGTAGCATACAGATTCAGTATTGCAATTTTTGTTCCATGGAAAAATATTTTTTCAAGCACCATCTCGACATTCTTTTCTTTGAAATGTATATGTTCCAAAATTGTTACATGTTTTTTCACCAATATCATCACCCCATGTGTAATGTAACTTGATATGCAATTGTGATTTGGAAATTGTTCATTTTGCATGCATATTGCCATGTATGTTTCCTGCAAGCACAAAATATCAGATTGCATTGTGTCATAGTCATTGGGTATATCATCCATGTGTGCATGTAAGTTGTGTGTGTTAAGCAAGAGAATTGATACAGATGAGGTTGTTTCTATGAATTGGTAATCATACTGCAGATGCCATTTTGTGGTAGTCCTGAGGCGTTTCATTTCAATATCAACTTTCTATTTGACTTTGAAATTATCTTTTGTAAGAGGACTTAGTAAATACAAGGAGTCTATGCTTCTGACACAGGATAGTGTTGTGTATACAAGTCCATGTATTTGAATTCCAGCAAGTTGAAATGCAACACTATCAAGTGTTATTCCTTGCGATCTATGGACTGTACGTGCACATGAAAGTTTAATTGGAAACTGTTTTCGAATCTTCAGTCGACCTGTTTTCGTTGATGTCTATACTGGCTTTGATATTCGCAAGATAGGTGTACAATCACTTGCAGTGTTTGAATTATATAGATAAGACAACTTTCTTGTTTGTCGCTTGCCTATATGTGGTTCATGGAACTTAATCCAAAGGACAACAAGTTTTTATGTTTTGGTATAGCCTTTGATAATTCCATCTGCACCATTGACCAAGCCATCCTATGAATCATAGTTGCAGGCATATATTTCAACCAGCATTTCTAATTTTAGGACAAGATGCAAAGGTAAAGTGGTTGTATGTTCATGACGTGGCACATTTCTATGGTTGTCTTCTTCCAGGTCAATTGAATTAATGATGATATCATTGCCAGACATGAGCGATAGAGTGTACCTATTATGCATAGCAGCATCCTTATTTGTGTAGAACAGGTAAGGGAAGGTTGGTTCTATTGGTGCAGGTCGCAAGCACCTCGAATTGACATATGTTAAGTCATCATGTGTTTGGTTGTTTGTCCGCATTCTATTCAGAATTGCAATAAATGTTTCATCTATTTGGTGCATAGTAGTATGCATTTCAAAGCATTTAATATTGTCCCTCCAGAATTCATGTGTCACTGTTTGCATGTTAATCGTAGGTTGTTAAAATATTAAAGAATCTTGAATGGGTTGTGCCTAGTAAAGATCCTCACAGAATATCATGTCAATGTTTCCAAAGTATTTCGTGTGCACATGTTTTATGCTTCTTATTCAGTCGTCAATGGAATACAAGAAGCGAATTTCAATCAAAGATGCCTCATCTATAAAGACAATTTGTAGATCGTCATAAAGCTTAGACAAGGTATATAACATTTCTTTGCTAAGTGGAAGAAATTGTGACTTGTTAAAAGGCATAAAAAATGCAGAGTGGACTATTGTTCCACCTGCATTATATGCAACTTTTCCTATGTATGCAACTATTAGGCACTTTGGTTTCATAGGATCAGAGGAATTGTTTGAATCATAGATTCATATAAGCATTTGGAACAATGCTTTCACTGTGAATGTCTTGCTTGTTCCTGCTCTACCTGTAAGGAACAAGTGCATAGGAGTGTGCATGCTCAAGTGTTTTTTAAGCATAATGTCCTTTATAATTGTTTGTTGTTCTCGATTCAACAGACATCTAATTATGTGGTATTCATTATTTTCAATAAGGAAAGGATGTTTTGTGACTTGAAAACCAAGATTGATATGTTTTTAAATGCCCTCTGCTCGAGGACGAGGCAAATCTGCTTGCAAGTCATAGGACTCGCATGGAATTCTGGTTGTTTTTTGGTTTGTGAATGTCTCATCAAGATTTTCAAGGTTTTCTATTTCATTAACTGCACTTTGTAGATCACCCCATGTTGGATTAACATTGTAAGTACATCTAGCTTCATTGATTTGCACTATAGTCTCAGAGGCAACATACGCAACTTCCCATGTAGGGAAATTATGTTTTAATGTGTCTTCTTTTTCATCGAACGAAATGTATAATAGTATTTTTTCTCTACAATTGTTCTCATAGTTAGAATGTTTATTGTATTTGACAAACTGTATCACAGATGGTTTTTTTCTTTTTGATATGGGCAAACCATTTTTTTTGTAATGCAATGTGAATTCTGCTAAGCAAATATGCTTAATAGGAGATGGATGTTGGAGGTAATAATCAATAATAGAGCAACAGAACATGTCTTCTAAATTGGCAAGCTCTTATTATAGAAAACACAGTGGTTTAAGTACAAATGTGTGTTTCTCAAGTGGAGAAGTGTTTATGAAGACACATTTTCTTGAACTACAATTGAGGGGCAGGGAAAGTGCAATGTGGATTGCATGTTGAGCAGACATTTGTTGAAGATTAAGTAGTGTATTTCCAAGCATATGTATCATTTCTATGGCATCGATATGACTTCGTTCATGTTCTTTGCGTATTCTTCTAAATGCACTTGTCATAGATTTATCAACCTTTGTCATATACGAGGTACAATATGATGTTGCAGCATATGCATTGAGGACGTACTGCGCATCTGTGTTTGCATTCCACATAAATAGCATGTCCTTAGAGAAATTGTTCTTCTATATATGGGAAAGTTTTTGTTTAAGGAAAACTATTGGTTGTTTAAGCTTACATTGTATGGCTTGGATGTACTCATCTTTTGATAGATTTAGCTATGTCAAGAAGTCATTGAAGCTCATCAACTCGTTAAATTCTCGTTGCTCTAGAAATGAGAACAAGGATTTAGATTTCTCAATGAAAGTGTTGTCCTCTAAACTAAGTGGCTCTATGATTCTTGTTGCTTTCATTGGCGGAACAGGGAAGTTGTATCTGCAATGCGAGTTTTTTCATTTTCTACAACTTGTTGTATGATAATGTCTATGGACTTGGGCAAGTTTTGGATCCAAATGATTTGTGTTGCATGTTATGTATTTGTCCACAAACTACTCGATCTGTGAATTTTTGTCAGCTCCATAGACCGGTGCACCCTCTATCCATAACAGTGCGTGGTCATGTTCATTCCCCCTATTCTGGAATTCAGACACAATAAAATAGTCTAATCTTTTTTTGAAAAATGTTTCATCATGGCATATTAATTGTCTCAAAGCATTTATTCTATGTCTATAGTAGCGAGTACATGTCACTGGGTATTTTCTTATGAGGTAGTCAATGTCATTAATTTCCAGTGTATCGGTTTGTTTTTTACATTTCCTGTTCCTATGCAAGTGAGATACCACGGCCACCAATGGGTCCGAGAAATGCTCTACACTTGCAAATGTGATGAAAAATGTTGGTGGGCCCAATTGTCAAATCATTGCAAAAATAGTTTTCTTGTTTTGTTGCAAATAGTCAGGAGAGATGCGAATGTTTTTGAAATCTATGTATCCAATATTAGATTTTAGGATTTTTTCTAGGTTTACTTTGTACTTGACATCCTTGGCCAACAACTTTCTTTCTTGTAACTGGCCCTTTCTTATTCGCACCCACATGCAAGACAACACTTTCTCTATTATTATGCGCATTTTTTTGAAAAACAAATTTGTTATGTGACAAGAGAAGTCATCGCTTGAATGTAGCAGCTCCCATCAAACTATTTTATGGTAATTGAATCATTCTATAATGTCAGTGGGATGTGGATCTCCATAGAAGAGTGTTGGGAAGTTCATTTCCTCAACAAATTTGTCCTTGAATATTCCAAGTGGACGTTGCCCCTCAGCGAGTGCAATTTCAACAATCTTGTCTTGCAAGTCATGAATGAACTATGCATTAGTGAATCCATGCACCAATGTCTCATCAGGTATTTCATTCTCTGATTCATCACTTGTATCAAATTCAATAGCAGTTTCAAGAGTCTGTGCAGAGTTTCCATCCTCTTCTCCAAGAACATTGTTCCAGTTCTCATTTATACAAATGTTTTGTGCTTTGTACAGGGCCCTAGAACATAATTTTTTTAATGCTTTCATAACAACATGCACACGCACTTTGCCTGTCTAATATGAACTTTTGTATTGCAAGCGTATTTTGAGAGCCACAACAATTGTCATTGTATCTCTAATGAATTGTGGCAAGGATTTTTGCACAACATCTAGTTTAACATGCACATTAATAATTGATCCTGTTAAGCCCATCTGGGGTCATTTATAGCCCCAGGGTCTAATTTGTGCAAATGAAATTCACAGAGACACAAGTCTATATTCAAGTTCCGTAAGTGCACTTGCATATGGTAGTGGTGTATTACATCTTATTTGGTAAGGGGTTGAAAACTGTGGCATTTTTCCATTTTCAATCGACCATTTGCATGGAAGACAAATTTTGCTACTGGAAAATGTTTTATCATGTTGTGTCAAGCAAAGGTATTTTTCTTCCAAATCAGGCGTGAAAGACTTACTATTTTTTGCGAAATTCAATTGATCACAAATTGCACATGCAATGGAAGGAGTGTTTTTGATTTGTTTCATGTAGGTTTGTCTTGCATCTTTCTTCCATAGGGAAGTATGGGTAGAAAGTGTTTGTTGGTTTTCATTGGTAGTATTTCACGGTGTTGCTTCCAGCCCACGAAATGTGATTTTTTCCTCTTGGACAGCTGCATGACCATTGTGGGATATGTGACCGCACCTGGTTATGTTGTGTTGCGCACGAACAAATTTTTTTAGATTGTGATATGTCAGTTTCTCTCTACAAGGAAGTGTAGCAATGTATGTTTTTCTCTCATGTATGACCTTTTTCAAGTTGTGATAACTTAGTCTATGTTTCTTTTTCAAGTCCAAGATGACCTCATGGAAACTGGGATGAAGATGCTTATGCAAATTCGATGTGGTTTCGCTAGCATTGACACTGGACCCTAAACCAACAGTATTTCCTATACTACCAATGTATTTTTTTCTCTCATGTATGACCTTTTTCAAGTTGTGATAACTTAGTCTACATTTTTTTTTTTAATCCCTGTATGGCCTCATCACAATTGGGATGAATTCCACGCATGAACTTTTTCAAGTTGTGATAACTTAGTCTACGTTTTTTGTTTAAGCCCTATATGGCCTCATCACAACTGGGATGAATTTGATGCATGACCTTTTTCAAGTTGTGTTAAATTAGTCTACGATTTTTCTTTAAGCCCCGTATGGCCTCATCACAACTAGGAGGAGTTTTATTTTCATTAAAAAGCATGCCATGCATATGCAGATTCGATGATGCTTGGGTGGCATGGATAGTGGACCTTGAACTAGTGATATGTCCCAGCAAAGGTTGATAATGGATATGTGTCGTATCTATTTTCAACGAGATGATGTCAATTGTTCGATTGAAATTTAAATCAATAAACCAGGAATCAACAGTGCCATCTGGCAAGGCTGACCAGACCTAGATATTTACTCTGAATATGATAGATAGCCATTATAAATAGAATATGCCACCCTCCACATTTCCTTTTTCATATGGAAGTTCCATGTTTACAAGGTATTCTTGCCAACTTCCAATTGTGGGCACATTTTCTAGGAGATACGACAAAAGGTGTTGATGCAAGCAGTTAAAATCCTGTTGGTTGTCGCATATAATTGCATTGCAAAAGGACTGTACAATGTAAAGCTGCAATGACTGCACATAGAACTCTATTGCTACCAAACATCAAATTGCATTGAACAGACTATCTCCATATCTAGATACAACAGTTGTTGCTATCTACAAACCATGGCAATCTATGCAATGCATGATCTGTTTCCACTATGATTCAAGGTATTTGCAAATGAGGGACAAGTATATATGAGGTCCTCCAAGATTTCATATGGAAAATTTTCTATACAGTAGTGGTTCACAATGACCACTGACGGGATTGGCATCATGGAACACGATGCAGTATGGATTGTTAGATGCAGTTTTGTTGAATAGTAGATATCTTGTTTTTCTTGTCAGTGACCATATTCCAATTGATATATAGAGACACTTAGACAACCAACATATACAAACTGTATCTCCCCAAAGTCCCCTCTCATGCGCAGGCAAAATAGCAGATCCAGACAACTGCATATTTGAAAAATACGTAGTGACATCATGTATTTCATGCAAATCCCAAAGAAAATCAGATGCCAATTCATATTCATACGACTCCAATGCCTTAGCGTCACCATTTTTTAAATAGCCCAAGAAATAATCTATCAATCCATTGCGCAGGTCGGGCGAGGAATAATGAAAATGCAGTCGAACCTAAAATGCATCGAAAATGAAATCTCCTACAATATACGAGAATGCATCAAGTCTAAAAATCCCATTGCTATGCAGCACCTTGTCAATGTTGCCATGTATAATGGAGTCTATATCTATTTCATACGACTCAACATATATTACTTGTTTCATCTCTTAAACTGTGATTTTCAAGTTGTTTCTTATCTATCTTCAGTTTATNACGAAAAACAAAAAAAAGATAAATAGAAAACTACAAGCGCGGAACTGCGTACCAATCTTGGTATATATCCTTCAACCTTCTTCTTGTCAAATTCAATCCCCACTAGTCGCCACAGCATATGAAACAACAGTGAATAGTGCACCAAAAAGAAGGAACAACGCAAATAAATAACACTATAAATTTGATGTGCATAAAGACTAATTTGAACCTATTCATGGTGTGCATCCTACAAGCTTCTCAGAGACAGAAGATGTTCTGCAAAATAGAAAGGACAGGACAAAGGAAACAAGTGGATAGAGGTTTTTGACCCATAGAATAAGAGCATTCCCTTGTAACTAGACCTCGGCAGATGGTTCCCCCTATGACAGGTCCGAATTCATTTTCTAAACCCCTTTGCATTGAAATTTTGGAAACATATATGGCACAGTATCCAGGGCATGGAAGTTGGCATATGAAAACGCATGGTTTCCAGGAACAAAAAATAAGAGAAAAACATTTGGTTTTCTTTTTTATATGTCACCATGGCTGCGACAACGGGGGGTTCTCTATAGAACATTGACGTTCAAGAACAAGGAAAATATTATGGTCCCAAAATCCACAAAAAAATATGTTCTGCAACAAAATTTCAAGACAAGGACTCCCACCATTGAGAATTCTTGCTTAAAAGGTGAAAAAACAATAGGCAGGGAAAAAAGGAACAACAACGAAACGATGGCACGAAAACTTACCCATCAACGACCAGTGACAGAAGCACAACCCCAAAATTTGCAAACTGCAATAACAGGTCCAACTGCTTGCAAAGTTGAAGAACAAAAAACCAGTGACCAACCATGAAGAGGTCCAACTGCAATTATAGGACGTCAACTTTGCAAAGTTGAATCAACCAAGAACAATCGGCATGGAATGAATGAACGAACAAGCATAAACCATTGAACCAGTGATGCTGGTGAAGAACAATATTGCACAATTTCACTACAAACAACAATATCAAAAAATGGAACGAAACTATATTGTAACAAATCTGTACAATAAACATTTAAGGTTGTCGGACCTGTTAGGTAAACAGTTAAGACTGCCAAAACCATCAAAGGGCATCACGGTGTGCAAACATTTAAGAAAAAATGTCGGTTGGAAGGATTGTTTATGTATGCAACAATGACAAAGAATCTCGAAGTACACAAAAATAAAGAAAAATCAGTAGGGACTAATAAAATAATAAAATTAATAATAATAATAACGATACTTCGAACAGTGGGGACTATGCAAAAAAAAAAAATTGACTGAGATGACAAAGTAATATGAAAAACGGACTATTCATGTGAAATAAGATCTTAGTACAAACTTTGGATATCTAAACATTTCAATACGAATAGTACAAATAAAAAAAGTAATTTTCATGATAAAACTTTGGATATGGCAACATATATTTCATTGGGAATAGCGAAGCTGGCAATAAGACCTCAAATCTATCATCCAATCAGATCATGGCATATATGGGTTTTTTTATTATATAAAAAATAATTCTTTTGTTTCTGTAGTTTGAACATTAGAAAGTATTCAAAAATTTGTAGTCAAACCATAAACTAATACAAAGTCAACGAATTATCGATCGCTATAGTCCCTCTATGCCTTCGGCAGGGACTAATAAGGGAAATTTTTTGCTCAAAACTTTGTCATCCTTTGTTTTTCTTTTATACAATGTATATATAATAATATATACAATAAGGGAAATCTTTTACTCAAAACTTGGTTATTCTAAGTTATTGTGTTTAGGAAACCATTTTGGTATGTATGTCTTTAGAAAATTAGTCGCTTGTCTTTTATACAATGTATATATAAGAATATATACAATAAGGGAAAGTTTTTACTCAAAACTTGGTCATTCTAAGTTATGTGTGTTTAGGAAACCATTTTGGCCTATATGTCTTTAGAAAATCAGTCACTTTTCATTACTTTTATGTGGTTTCTCAATCTTAATCACTTTATGGATCTTGGGAATGGTGTTTCAAATTTTGTTTACTCCCCACTACGATAATTTGACAAGATGATACCGCCACGTTGCTTTATTCTTATGGGATTACTGGAAGAAGTAAGGGGGTCATCTCCATGCATAGAAATATTACTTCCATGGTCTATATTTTGATGATCCACCTATAGAATAATCATGAATATCTATACCTATGCACAATACCCATGTTTGCTTTGTGGGTTCTTGGATCTGAATTCCCCTTTTGTTGTGTTGTTTAAATGAAATTTAATATCATTTGGACTTACTTGAGATAAACAGATTGTTGCACTAGTAAGGTTAAGCCTTCACTTGAGGAAAGTTTGGTACTCGTGAGGGCCAATGAGAAGAGGAGCATTGGCAGGATGATCAACATTGTACTAAATGCATTGAATCTGAGAACTTGTAGTAATTAATGATTGGTGGGTGAGAAACCTTAAGCATCCAAACAATTGTTAGCCACACTCAACATCCCTTGAGGCATTTCTCTAATTGACACACAAACCAATAACACACTATATGATCTCTCACTGAGAATCTAAAACATATAACCGATGAATTAAACTGAAAGTTGAAAAATGAATGATTTATTGTATACCATGTAGCCCATAATGGTGACTAAAATGATAGGGAAAAAATGTGTTATCCTATGGAGATATGTGTCCTTCATTCATGCCAAGCTCTTTGTTTTTCTCATCCTTGAGGGAAAATTCTGGGATAGACAATTTAGATAACAAAAATGCATTCCAAATCAAATCTTTTTACTATTCAACTCTTTGTATTCTTGGCTAAGAGAAGAACATTTGCTAAAATAATGAACAAGGTAGTCTCCATAAGGTATTTCTTCCAGGTTCAAGGGTAGCCCACAAGTAATACCATCAAAACATACTAATCTCCACTAACCCCACAATACCTATAAGATACAAACGAACGATACAATAAGAAAACATGAAGGAATGATAAAATTATGCTCAACAATTATACATGTGGAGTTTGATACCTACAAGATAATCACCCATGACAATTTCTTGGAAAATGGTTTTCCATATCTTCGGAGGAACTTAGAACCCCAACCATGCATAAGCCCCAAATGGTTGAGAGGGTCCACTTTCCCAATATTTTGAATTACACTACATAAGATTCTTCTTTGATTAGTGAAGATCTAGAAAGCTCAAAAAATTAATATGGTTCAATTTCTTAAACATCTTTATCATTAATGTGCCTTTGGAAACTTAGAGATAACCACGAGTTAGGAAATTTGTATGTTTTTTATCTTTAACCAAGTGTAAAATTCGAAAGTAACTTAGCCCACAACCACATATATGATTTAATATCGCTAGGTGGCCAGGTTTTGTTTGCATACGATGATGTAGTTGTACTTTGGGGTCTTAAGATTCTATCAACAAAGGCTAGGTTAGTAGCCTTGAGTACTGTAGGATTTTTCCTACTTTGGAATGTGTTTGTTTGTGTGTGTGAATATTTTGATAAACTTGTGCAAGAAAATAAAATACTTACATAATCTAAAACATAAGAATAGCAATGGCACATTCATGAAATGTACATAAGATTGACCTTGGAAACCCTTAACCAAAAATGTTTTCCTAACTGAGAGGTACACTTCTTTCTGTCTCATTGTATTAACTTTTCCATTCACAATACAATATTTAGGTATTTTGCAGCATCCAAAACCCTAATTTGTTAACCCAAATTAGATTACAACCTTGATTCCTTAATCATAATTAGTTTACAATGGGTTGAAACCATTCATTGAAAATCATACATAATGAGCTAACAAAAAATAGGGGCTCTATCCCCAAAGCATTGTCTTGAGGGGTGCAAGGGGTCATTGGCCCACCATGCATTCCAAAAGAGGGGGTGGGTTCCCCACTAGACCCCCTTCATTGGAGGGTTAGCACCCAAACCCCTGCTAGAATGTTACTAAGTCTACTTGTGAATTATATAACACATATCCAACATTCTCCCACTTGTTGAATACTTTACAAAAAATAGGGGTAGGAGGAAGGTATTCATATAATCAAGTGCTAGGGATATCAATGCCCTTTGATTATCTACACCAAGAAATATTGTCAGTACTAACTTACTTGGTCAATGAATATGCAACATTCTTCAAGGTATCAACCTTCTCCAATAATACTTCATTTTGTTCAACCATGTCTCTAACAAAATGGTATTGCACATCAATATTCTTTGTCTTAGAATGATAAGCAAGGTTCTTTGCCAAAAAAATTGTATTTAAGCTATCACAACCTATCCTTACTACTTTAATCAATCCCTAAACGCATTCGTTACAACCATACAATGCCTCACTTCTATGAGTGGCTTCCATGTACTCAACATATGTAATTGATAATGCAACTATAGCTCGCCTCTTGCTCATCTAGTTCATTGCTCCATCAACCAAGTTAAAGACATAACCACTTGCAAATCCCTTGCATCCAAAATCTCCATCCGAGTGTCCATCAACAAAGCCTTGTATATATATGTCTCTATGAGGTCTAAATCTTTCTTGGTAGCATATTGCATAAATTGAAGTGCCACGTAGATATATGAATACTCTCTCTACAATTGTCCAATGGTCCTTCCCCGGTTTTGACATATCCTTTCTCAAAACCCCCATTGAATGAGCAATGTCTGGTCTAGTACAAACTATATCATGCATCAGACTTTGAATAACACTTGCATATGGAACAAAAGACATGCCATCTACCTCTTCTTATGTCTCGGGACACTAATCTGTAGAAAAATTTACACCAACAAGAATAGGGACCTTTACCTATTTACATTCTTACAAATTAAACCTTTGCAATATTGTCTCAACACATTTCTTCTGATTCAACGAAAGTTTCCTATTTCCCCAATTTATTAATGAGATTTTTTTAATTTATTGACCAACATATTTCTTCCAATTCAACCAAAGTATCATATTTCCCCAATCTCTTAATAAGACTTTTCAAATTTATTAAATAATTTGGGAGTATGACTTAAAATTGTTTTTTGTTTGCTTTTTATAATATGATTTAATTTGCTCACTGGGTGTAGATGAGTGAGGTGATGGAGTGCATTGTTAAGGCACACCAAATCAAAATCTCGACTTACCTTGTATGTTACGTTGGTAGTTGTTGGAATTGACACCATCAAGCAAGTACAAACCTAACCTAGTTACCAATTCCATCGGCCAAAAACATTAGTTAATACTAAGTGATCACCAATAGGAATACTATCATTCCTGGTTGATTGAAGCTAAGTAAAGTCTAGTGTTGTACTAAAGTGAACCAACTCTATGTAGTTTAATGGTATGCTCCACTTCAGCAAAATGACCTACGCTGAGAAATGTGTTATGAATACCTTATATTTATTATTTTGAAGATTGCGATATAACAGAAAAATTTACTATGAAGTAAATAGAACCTTATGTTTCCACCTCCACATGTACGACTAATATGTATAGTTAATGTGGCCTTCACATAACAACCCAAACAAACAAATTAAACACGCCAGGTAGGGGTCGAACCTGCGACTTTCTGCTTAGGAAGCAGACGCTCTATCCACTGAGATATAGGCGTTGATGATGGAGTTTCATTTTAACCATTAATTGTTGTAGTTTTCTGTTAGTGTAACTCACTCCGTATTTCTGCTTCAGTAACTATCAGGCCAACGCAAAAAGTGCCCAACAAGGTTTGAACCGACGATCAAGAAAACTATCATCAAAAAACAAAATTAAGTAAAAAAAATTTATGAAAAACAAATTAATTTTATATTTTTCATAAACTAAAGAAAAATAATATCATATGGTTGATGATTTGAAAATTAATGAAATTTTACATGAACTTTATAGAAAATAAAATAATTTCTATTAGTGTTTATTTTTTTTATTTTTTTAAGTAATAGTGGGACCTTCCTATTAAAGCTTCATTCAAAAAGAGGATATATGGCATATAGGAGCCAGGTGTCCTACCTATGAAGGAAACCAGGACACCTGGCTATCACACTATAACAGATCCAAAAATTATGGAAAACATAGATCCACCCTACCCGTAGGAAACCAGGGGGTATATTCTTAACTAACAGCAGTTTGAAAATGGAGTTTCTAAGGCTATCCCGACTAACAGCTAGAGAACTATTGTCCTGAGCAAGTACAATAGAAAATATAAATAAAAACATGCAAACTCTAAGACCTTTTATCCGGGGCTCGCCTTGTCGTCCTGTGCTTCTACTGCACGAGTGGGAATGGCGAATGGCTGTGCACAGGTAGGACATAGTTGCTTGGGCGAATCGTTGGAGTAAGCTGCATACAGCATGTCCAGTCGCTGGCTTGCGCAGACTGCTCGGAAGATTTGGTCTTCGACTAGGCTTCTGAGTTCAAAGATAAGCTGCAACTGCTCCGGGAGAAAAAGAGGTGGCGAGGGCAGCCTCGTCTGCTTGTCATCATTTCCCAGACATTCTGCATCCTGGGCTGTATCGGCGTCCATCGACTTCTCCTCTTCTATGATGCAGCTTTCTGGGCCCGGGTCCGAGAAGGCTTTAGCACAGGAGTCGGAAGAGGTTCTGCCGGGAGGAGTAATTCCAGAGTGAAAGACACGGGCGTGGGGGTCCCAATCATCCAGGAAGGTGACCATTTTCCTGTTCAAAAAATCCGGTGGGAGCTAAATGCTCGAATCCTCTTCTACGATTGTGCCAGGAGGTGAATCTACTGCCCGAATTGCCTACCGTCGACGCCGTCTGACTAGAGTCACTGCACTCTGAAATTCTCTGTGTCTTTTCCTTCTAGAGGCGGCTGCATACCAGCTAGCCCCTCTGTGTGGTCGCCCCCTCAAACGCGGCATAGCTGGAACGGAGGTGAGAGACAAGTCGCCTCGCTGCGCAGAAAACTGTTCGAGCATAATGGAGCCCTCGAGAAGGTTGATGGGCAAATAAACCACAATAAACGCCATTAAAGCCACGAGCTTAATGCTCTGGCTGGTTGGACCGATGGCGCTCGTGCTGAAAAGCTTCATGTTATGGAGATGGATGGAGCTAACGCACACAATGAATCGCGAAGTGTGTGGGGAGGACGGTTAATAAAGGCCCCCCGCCTCCCCTCGCCACCTCCCCTTGCCACCTCGCCTCACCATCCTGAACTCGTGTCACCCCATCCGGGGTTCTATTAGTGTTTATAAATCAAAAATAAATATTGATTTAAAAAAGAGATATAACAAAATTCTAATTATTAATTTTTTAATAACAAAAAAAACTAACATATTATTACAAACATTATATTATGCTACACTGGTTTTTCTAAGAAACTTAAAACAATGTTTCCTTCCCTTTCTCATAACATAGGTAGATTATAAAAATTTATTAAATGTTTCCTTACTTATCTCATCAAGATGTGAATCATGAAAACATAAGTGTAAATTATAAAAAAAAATTAATTGTTTTTTAAAAGGTTATGTTTTATAAGGTTTTGTTTGATTTTAAAGGAGAAATAATTTTAAAAAACATTAATATATAATTTTTTATTATATATAAGGTTTTGTTTTGTTTGATTTTTGTTATTAATAAAAATTAAAAAGATATAATCATCTTAAATATTGTTAAAAAATTAAAATATTAAGTAGTCATTATAATAATATTAGCATGCACGTTCACATTCACATTGACAGGTAGGAAAATTGGAAAGAAAAAATAAATAAAAATTAAAAAGATATAATCATCTTAAATATTGTTAAAAAATTAAAATATTAAGTACTCATTTTTAATAATGTAAGAAAAAAATATCGAAACATATTTTCCATATAACCATGATTTCAAATAAAATCATTTTCACTTTAATTAAAAACTCAATATTAAAAATATTAAAAAGTTTTTAAAAGAATTCCTTAGTAAGTAATGAAGGATGACCAAACACACATTTGCATATAATTCTCAAAATCTTCCATGACCATTCAATTCACTGTTTTTAATCATATTTAGGTTTAATTTAAAAAAATGTTATTACTTAAAAATTAATTGAAAGTGAAAAGTTCTTACCAAAAATCAATTATTATATTTTTATTTTGATGGCTAATAATAACATTACAACCAAGCTCCTGGGGTATAGAATAATTGGTGATGGAGTGTACTTATGTGAAGTCATGGGTTCCAAAACCCTCCACCAGTCTTGTGTGTTGCGTGAGGGATCGCGTTGGCATTCCTAAGTTATAGTGGTAGCAGTCGGATAACATGACCATGTGTCAAGCGAGTACGTGCTTGACTAGTTGTTGATTTCCCCAGTAAAAAAAAATAACACTACAACTAAATACCCATAACTTTTCTTGTATATAATTTAGTACTTTGACCTTCCTCTTCACAAGCCATTACTTATACTGGAATGTTATGCCAAGATAAAAAAATATTGAATATTAGATTTTTGTCTTTTCTTTTATATATTTATGTTGAAGGTATGTAATAAGGGAAAGATTTTGCCCAAAAATTCATCATCATAAACCACTATGTTAGGAAACACATTTTTGTCCACCTATCCTTCAAAAATTGGTGATCTATCAGTATAGATGTTTAAAAGAACATCCAGTGAATAAGAGAAACTACAAAACCAAAAGAAAACCTTCTATAAGAGAGAATGAAATTGATCTATTAGTTATGTTGTATTATATACAAGATAATGTTTTCTATATATAACAATGAAAGAGGCCCATCATTAGCAAAAGAGAATTGTTTGGGTAGTTAGGGATGCCTACACAAGCTTACAACTAACATAGTTGGTTGTATTGGAAAATGAGAAAAACACACTTACAAAACACTAACACCCCCCNTGGTTCTTGCCAACTAGGTTTGGTAAGATACCCAAGTACAAACTCTCATAAGTGAAGAAAGGGATAAAAAACAATAGGAAAAAACTCCCCTCCAAAAGAGATAAAACAACATAAAAAAAAAAAAAGCGAAGGTAAGAGGACTCAAGATGACCCCCCAAGGGAAACTTTTTTCACCCCAAGCATCAATCATAACTAAATAAAATGAGGTGATGCTAAAGGTTTAGTGAAAATTTTCACAAATTTCTCTTCGGTAGGCAAATACTTCAAGCTGAGAAAACCATCTTGGATGAGTTGTCAAATGAAGTGCATTTGTATCTCAATTTGTTTTGTCCTTTGATGCTCCAATGGGTTGTGAAAAATGTGTATGACACTCTGATTATCACACCAAAGAGTAGTAGGATGATCTTGTTGAATGTCAAACTATGTCATTAGTTTTCAAAGCCAATAACTTCCTAACTAGCAAGAACTACAAGATGATACTTAGCTTTTGTAGTGGATAATGTAATTGTTGATTGTTTCTTGCAAGCCCAAGCAATAGGATCATATCCAAGGAAATAAACAAATCCATATGTGAACTTTCGATCATCTACTAATACATCCCAATTAGAGTCGGTGAATCCCACAAGTTGAGAAGCACTAGATGTGTACTAAATGCCAAACTTGGTAGTACCCTAAAAGTACCTCGGAATGTTCTTCGTTGCCTTCTAGTGAATCTCATAAGGATCTTGAGAGAATTAGGAGAAAATCCCAATTGCAAAAGAGATGTTAGGACATGTATGAATCAAATATAGTAGACTCCCAACCAGTGGTTGATACAGTGAAGGATTAATGCATGGTTAAGAAAAAATGGTAGAAAGGGTAACACCTAATTGAAAAGGAGTAGGTGTAGGCTTACAATCAACCATAAAAAAAAATGTTGAAGTAAATCAAGTGCATACTTCTGCTGAAAATGGAGATCCTTTATGAAGATCAAACAACCTACAAACCAAGAAAATAATACAAAATACCTAAATCTGTCATAGAAAAATGTCCCATCAATGCTTTTTGAACACTCTAAATCATGGATGAAGAACTCCATGTGAGAATTAAATCAACCACATACAGAACTAGAATCAAGAGATTTTTTCCTTGCCTCTAAGTGTAAACCATAGGAATCAAAGTGACAATGATTTAACTCTAAAGTAATCATAAAAATATCCATCTTCTCATACCAATATTGAGGAGCTTGTTTGAGACCATAAAGTGAACGTCAAATCCTACAAACAAGAGAAGAATCATGCACAACACCAGGATGTTGTTCCATGTAGATTTCCTCATGTATATCACCATGCATAAAAGTGCTCTTGACATCCATTTGGTGGACCAATCAGCCTTGGAAGGAAATAAGAGACAGCACAAAGTGTTTTGAATTCATCTTGGCAATAAGGGAAAAGGTCTCAAAATAATCAATACCTTTGACATGTGAAAATGCCTTAGCCACAAGACGTGACTTATGCTTGTCAAAATCCATATGTTGCATATTTGGTTATGTATACCCATTTAAAATGAACTAGATTTTGTCCTTTGGGAAGAGGAATGAGATCCCATGTGTGATTCTTCAACAAGGAAGAATACTTCGATGTCATGGAAACATCCTATTTAGGTATCCCAATAGCATCAGAAAATTGATGTGGATCATTTGGAATAGAATGACTCAAAAAGGAGACACCAGTTGTTTGTGACTGAGTATGGAGAGGGTTAGAGGAAAAATAATTGAAATCAGTTGGCTCATAGCCATACATGTCAAGCCTCTTTCACTCATGAAAGCTCCTCCTCAATTGTTCATGTTTAGGTTTCTCATGTTCTATTGGTGCCAATGACATATTTTCTTTTGGTTGATTTTCATCTTCATTACTTTTATTTTCAGTGGCAACATGTTCATCATCTTCTTGTTCAAAAAAAACAAAACTTTTAGCATGATCTATACCATCGTTAGCATGATAATGTGTGGAAGGAGTAGGAGAAGATGTGGGGTTGAATCACTCATAAAATGGATAGTCTTTTGAAACAAGACAAATTTAGAAATAGGATCAAATAACTTGTATGCCTTCTTATGCTCATAGTAACCAATAAATATTAGTGGTTGGCTTTTCTTCTCCATAGCTTTGCACTTTCCATATGGAATTAAGGCCCACATTGGACTGCCAAATATCCTAAAAGTAGAGACATTGGGCTTAACATAAGTCCAAGCTTCCTCTGGAGTCATATGCAGTGTTGCCCTATGAGGCATCCAATTCTAAATGTAATTGGCACAATTCATTGCTTCAACCCTTAAAGAAGATGCCATGTTCTTGGACTGTGTTAGCACCATAATTTTTACAGTTAGACTCGGTCCTAGATGAGTCGTGAGTCATGTGTCAAATCGTGTGAGGTCAGGAAGAAAATAACAAATGGGTCGAAATCAACAAGTAGCATGTCTGGCCCTTGGAGTCAGGAAAGGGCGTAATGATTAGTTATGTGCAACATGTAAAGGTCACTTTCTCGAAAGATCAAGTCTTGTCAGAAAAGGGGAATTTACATGCTAGAGATCGAGGCAAGTTGTTGGGATAAAGGTCATGTCTATGGATATAATGAACATCATCACCTAATTATGAAGTCAAAAAGGTGAAAAATGATGGCGCTCATATCATGTATACTCTGTCTCTCTTATCATCTGTATGTTTCACACTTCAAAGTGTACTTGTCGCATGAGTTTTCTACATATATATTAAACCCGCTTCCAAACTTCTCATCGCCATGGATTTATCGTCCTCTTCCATGATTCCATTCCTTACATGTTCAAGAATAAATACTGGTCACCCTGCATGCCTCTTCTTTACATTCCAGATTTGTGCATTGTCTATGGTTTTTTCTGCAAGTATTGGAGCCCTTCGTTGTGGGAGGACTAATTTCCATCGTTCGTATTATGAGTTTGTTCATTCAAGTTGTCATGTCTCCTTCATCATTTTCAGTCATTGTTTAAATCATGTTGGACTTCTCAGCAAGCTAGTGTATTGGACGATATTGCTTTTCGTGGTCAACCTTTCTTTTTTAGATTTTTTTCTTGTCACGATGAATTTATTTCCATTTCTATATTCTCTATCTTGTAACAAGTCTCCCAGCACCTTGCCACCACACTGGAATTTTTTGTCATGCTTCCCTACTGCGATGAGCCTCTCGTTGTTGTTTGTCACCGCGTCAATCTCCTACTATGCTGAAATTTTCCATCCCGCCTTGCAACCGTGCAGTGGACTCCAAGGGTTGATTTTTCTTGTTGTGCAAATTTTTTGTCACTGCCTTTCCAATAGGTCTCTGCAAAGTACATCATTCTCATTTTCCACGCAGACAGGGTGTTACGGTTCATTACCATGTGCGCAAAACAAATACACATTGACATCATGACAACATCCCAAAGCATAAGAAAGAAGGCGTGAAGTGGTAGGGCCATAAGGTCTGAACCTCAAGACCTTACATTAACCAACGAAGATCTGAAGATCAGGGAATATTTTGAACAGGTCGGATGTATGCGCTTTTGTGAAAATATCAAAGGGTACAATGTGAAGTTGGATGAACATTTCACCCTCAATTTTAATGGGTTCCATGCGACCATCGCAAGAATCACCTTCCGAGTGATGGAGGAAAATCTGTTAGCTATGACAGAGATCCCTTTGCATGGTGAAAAGTGGTTTAAAGGCATGCCTTTAGACGTTTTATGCTATGAAGACTTTATCAAGCCCAACTTCCTAAATGGGAAAATCGGAGCAGACGTTCCAAGTCAATACCTCCAGGAGCCTTTCCAAAATCTCCTAAAGGTAATTAGAAGGTATTTCTCTTGTGAAGGAAGGTTTGACAAAGTATACCCATATCACATCAGGCTATTGATGCACTTCACAGGGAAAAAACCTTTAAACCTAACTTTATTCTTGCATCAAAGCTTAGAAAATATGGTAGACAGCGTATAGGCCAAGGATGACCAACTGAGGAAAAATTTATTCCATCTGTCATTGATCAAGTTGTTAATAGTCAAAAAGTTGAGACGGCTAGGAAAAGACTGGGATTCATTTCTAATTTCAACCAACATCCTGAGGGACCCCAAAGGAGACTTTCCTCTATCCACGAGGGAAACAACATTCCACAACACAGGGACAAGAATGCAAGAGGCCACAGGAAAAGGAAAGTAAATAGAAGATTCGTCATCCCACTAGCCAACACCCTAGAAAAGAGGCAGGACAAGGTTGATTAAGAAGCCTAAGGAGACCCAAGATCATAGAGAACCGCGCACCCAATCTGCTGCTGAGAAGTTACTCATTCGCGATGTTCAGCTAGAACCTATTGAAGGTTCAAGCAAGGGAAGCGGTGAAAGATCAAGAAGGTTAGGTGATCAAAATGTGGAGGTTCAATATTCATCGCAGCAGCTGAAGAAATCATAGCTCGCTATTGCTGAATTGTATTAGGAAAACAAAGAATTAAGAAGACAACTCAAAGAGGCACAAGAAATAATCATTCAGTTGTTGGAGGAACAAACGGTGTCAGAGGAAAGAATCACAAAGAACTTCAATCAATGTAGAACGGCCATGGATAACGCCCACGTGGCTCTCGCTAGTGCCCAAGAAAAGCTGGAAGGAAATGCGGTCTTGTGGAGACAAGTGAAGAATATGAACAGATGAAACTAGTCTCTTAGGAAAACACTCAGAGTTTTAAGGTTGTAGATGAGGCCAGAGGCATGAGTGAGACAACCCCATTTTTCTTTTTTGATCGTGGCATCGAATCTTTCTCCCCACATGTCCTATTTCCTACTGGTAGCGAGAAGTCTTACGCGGCACCTGCGTGGTGAATATTCGTCTCGCAGATGCTGCAAACTTACCTATTGAGGAAGACAAGTGTAAGAGAAACGCATGCCAGTTTTGGAAGATATGTGTGGCCTCCCAATCATTGTCTCCACCTGGATTTTCACGAGAGACCGCAAGAAAATGGCTGCTACACCAACTCACCATGTTCATGCTACAACCAATGATCGCACAGCAACAACCAGAGCCCATTACACAAGGTGGCAGAGTTTTTGACAGAGCGCTCTATCACTTGGGCACCCCATAAAATAAAACGATGATGCATCACAACCTGATGATCAAATCTTACTCATGATTGAATGATTAAGCCAAAGACGTCGGTTATGTTATGATTGGGTGCAATTGACTTTCCATTTTTAGTAAACTCTATTCAAAGGTCATCTGGGAGGAAGTAAATGAATCCAAAAATCCAGGAGAATATTTTGAGGCATAGCAGCCCAAGGGACATATTTTTTTCTGTATATTGTATCTTTTCAATGTAAGCAGGGTTGGAAAAGTAGTGTAGACAGAAGACTCTTGAATGTAATATTTGAATCTGAATAGAAATAACAATGCAGAAGTCCCGAGGCTTTGAAGAAAAGATTCTAATGGTCATGGTTTGATGTATTGTGATCATATCTATGAATGTACTCCTTGTTTCCTGTAAATTCATATATGTTCTCTTTGTTTAAATTGGAACGTCTGATGAGTTTAAAATTCATCACGCGGTTCTTTAGACTCAACCATTTAAGCTCTGTGTTTTTCTTCTAAGTTAGAATTCATTTTTAATGGTGCTCTGATTTTCTTTATGTACTTCTTATTCTCCCATACACTACGACTTTTAAACTGAAAGACCATTTCATGTTTAGCCTTTATCCTCTCAAAGTTTCATTTACCAATCATTGATTTCTCTCGCTTTAAGGAGGTTGACTCCATAGCCCAAAGTGTTGTATTTCCTTGCCAACAAAACCAGAAACATTCCCCAAACACATAAATCTAGCCGACAATCCAAAGTCAATATCTATCATAGACTAGGTCTCAGAGAGAGCCCTCTCTAGATTGGAAAGGCTAGTTTCTAGTCTTAAAGTTTGTCTGTAGATTACCTCTGTCATTTGTTTTCTCAGCCAAATGAATTTACAGAGTGCTAACATCTTGGCGTCATTCTCGGGGATGAAATTGAAAAATTTCTCTAGAAAACGACCAAAGTTGTAGTTTTGACCCCTGAGGGTAACATTGGGTCAGACACCTATATTGGTCGAAACTCATTTTACCCTAGAAACTTCAATAAATAAGATCAGTAGCATAGAGTATTCAGAATCAGAAATCTTGGCTCCTAAGAAAGTTTACAGCAAAGTGAACCCCGATCCAGAACCGGTAGCGTCCATGTCTGATCCTGAAAAACTTATGCGCAAAGCAAAGGAAAGGATACCAGACCTGTTATGTTACCTGGATAGGAACCTATATTTACCCAAATACGAATTACAAATCATTGACAACCTGGACTTCGATTTACTATTTGAACAAACTTTGTTCAGGTCTAGATCAAAATCCTATTTGAATGAAATAGTTTTCGATGAGAAAAAGTTCCAATCTTTGATACCCACTAACCCCCCGTGAACTACCATAATCCCCACTCATACCATCCAGCAAGTTCAAATCCCTCCTAGAGTCATGGCCACTCGGTTCACCCCCCTCTCCTTGCCAGCCCAATTACATGATTTTCCTCAGAATTATATTCAGAGGATCAAATTATATGATATCGAAGGAAATGCTTCTACCCAAAAACACTTGGATTGGTTTAGTGATTTTGTTGAACTAGAAGAGGTAGACCATGAGGATGCAAAAATGAGATTGTTCACACAGAGTCTCTCAGACAAGGTCAGAAAGTGGTTCAAGGCCCTTCAAGCAACGAGCATCCCCGATTTTGCATCTTTTGAAACATTGTTTCTTGCTAGATGGGGTGATAAAAATAATCCTCTACAGTTACTAACTTAGTACAACAATATAAAAATATCTCCAGAGGAAACAGTGCAACAGTTCTTGGCAAGATTCATGAAAGTTTATAATTCAATTCCCACATAAGTCAAACCGCCTCTCGGAGCTCCCCAGCTTCGATACGCTGATTTTTTTGACAATGACTTTGCATTTTTGTTAAGAGAAAGAAGATATAACACCTTAGGTGCTATGATGAGTGACGCAATTGAATTTTAAGTAAAACTAATGGCATCAGGAAAGATCAAACAAAATTTTGACAGAAATGGGAAGAATCCCCAAGGGGACGTGTAGGCCTCTACGTCTCGATCATTAGACAAAAAATTTGACTTGATGATGAAGACTATGGAAATACTTATGGAAAGGATGTCCATGGAGAACAAGCCTACCACCAGGGAGAAAAACAATTTCCATCCCATAAATCAAAATTTTAGAAGAGCTCCAGTTCTGCAAATCAGGCAAAGGGACCAGAGAGAGCAAGGTGATCAGTAGATAAGACCTCCTTTCCAAAACAACTATGCAAATGAATATTTTTATCAAATTATCCAAGAGCAGATGCATTGTTGCGACGATACAGAAACATGCATGTTCTTAACAAAAGGAGAGTGATCAATTTATGGATGTGAATGATGGTTTTATGCTGGAGAATGATGATATGTTGTCTTCAAAAACAAAAGAGTTTAGGAAGGGATATAACAATGAAATTATGTATTTTCAGAAGCAGTATAACTTCAGAAGTAAGACGCCTGCAAAGCTTCTGAAGACAAATCCCAAAAGGGAACCCTAGGTGAACACTCCTTCTTCAAGCCAACCAAAGAAAGATAATTCAGCAAGGGATGCGACGGAGAAAGGAAAATCAAAGGAAGAATCCCTAAAGAAGGCACCTGAGGAAAGAAAGGAAACAGTCGTCAAAGAGGTAGAAAAATCTCCTCCTCCTTTTAATTTTGAAATCTAAATGGCCAAAATCAAAATCTTTGTTCTGTTTAATGAGCTAATCAAGAAGTGAGAGTATAGAAACTAGATCACTAAAATGTTAAATATGGAAGAAGCTATTGACACCTTGAACATCCAAGATGACCACCTTGCCATCTTATTTGGTCCGTGCATAGAAGAAAGTGGTGATATTGATGATGTTCCTCCTTTCTATGTCAGTCTTAAAATTCATGACATGACCTTACATAATGCCATGTTAGATTCGGGCGCATCACATAATCTCATGCATAAGGTGGTCATGGATGAGTTGGGCTTGGATGTCACAATACATTATAAAGATTTTTTCTCTTTTGACTCAATAAAGGTGAAAATATTGGGTTTGATTAAAGACTTGGTTGTTTCATTGTCTCAAATCCCATCAAAGAACCTGGTCATGAATGTGGTGGTTTTCGGCATTCCCCTAAAATTTTGCATGTTGTTATCTAGATCTTGGGCCACAAATTTAAAGGGAACCTTGTAGATGGACATATTTTATGCTACTATCCCTGATTTTGGACAAGAAAGGAGACTAAACAGAGAAGTTTTTCTCAAGTACATGGTGTGTAGAAAAACCCAACCAAATAATCATCATATCTACTATGTCAACACTGAAGTTGGCTCCTCTATTTTTTACAATGACTTAAGTTTTGAAGAGGGGAAGCCAACAACTGTCATGACTGTCGAAGACAAGGATGTGCATCAAAAAAAGAAAATTACATATCAGAGAAGCCATGTGGAAAATGAAATGTGGAATATGAGCTTTGATGGATCTATCAACAGGGAAGGAGCCAGAGCTGGTGTGTGGATTAACCCTCCAAAAGTGGGCACAAAAATCTGTTCTTACAAGTTTGCTTTTGATTGTACCAATAATATGGCCGAATATGAGGCGTTGATTTTGGGTTTGAGAACTTTAAAGGAATTGGGTGCTAAAAGGATAGTTGTGCATGGATATTCTGAGCTCATCATAAATAAGGAAAAGAGTATATATCAGTCCAAACATCCTAGACTGAGAGCATATAAAAATTTAGTGTTGGATCTCCTTAAAGAGTTTTTAGAGTACAATTTGTCAGTGATCCCTCAGGGACAAAATCAAATTGTAGATGCTCTAACGACCTCGACTTTGGCGTTCAAATTATTATTTTTCCAAATAAGAAGTACTATGAAATTAAAGTCAAACATAGGCCCGCAATACCCGATAATATTAAATATTGGAAAGTGTTTGAAGATGATAAACATGTGGAGAGGTTCCTCCAAATGAGCGATGAATTTGATAATGTAAATATTGATGAGGAGGGTTGTTGCGAAGAAAATAAAGGTGCAGCTATGTTAAACAATGGTGACCATTTTCAGAATCAGATAGAAGGAAGGGATATAGTGCAGCTGAAAAAAAACATTATCCCCAAAGGATTGGTCCTGTTAGGAAAGTTGTTTGATGAAAATGATGTAGAAAGAAATCCTAGAATCACTACGAATGACGAAGATGTAGAGGATTGCAACATTGGTACTCAAGAAAATCCTAAGATCATCAGACTGTCAAAGACACTTAGTCCAGAAATCAAACATAGGTATATCAGCCTCATGAAATACCTCCCTGATGTTTTTGCATGGAGTTATGAAGACTTGAAGGTCTATGACACTGGAGTAATTCAGCATGTAATTCCCATCAAGGAGGATCAGAAGCCTTTCAAGAAAAATTTGAGATGAATCAACCCTCTATTGTTGACGTTGATTGAAAAGGAGGTAAAGAAATGGTTTGATGCCAAAATTATTGTGTCCTTAAGATTGTCCAAGTGGGTGACAAACCTTGTGCCTGTCAGAAAGAAAAGTGGTGAAATAAGGTTGTACGTGGACTTTTGAAATCTAAACAAGGTGTCTCTCAAAGACAACTATCCACTTCCTAAGATGGACTACATCCTGCAAAAGGTGGTTGGATCTCAGAAAATGTTGATGCTTGATGGTTTTTCTGGTCACAACCAGATCATGGTTCACCCAGATGATCGGGAGAAGAAAACCTTTACAACACCCTGGGGTACTTTCATGTATGCAAAAATGCCTTTCGGGCTTATGAATGTTGGAGAGAATTTCCAAAGGGGCATGGACATAGGCTTTGTCGATGAGAAAGATAAGTTTATCATGATTTACTTGGATGATATCACAGTGTTTTTAGATTCCAATGAACAACATCTTGAACATCTGAAGAAGGTTTTACAGAAATCCAGAAAGTTTGGCATCTCATTAAATCCGATAAAATAAAACTTCGGGATGCAGGAAGCAAAATTTCTTGGACACATGATCTCAAAGGAAGGAATAAAGATAGACCCTAGTAGAGTGGAAGGGATTTTTGAATATCAACACTCCCAGGAGCAAGAAAGAGGTGTAGTCTTTCCTAGGAAAGGTAAATTTTTTGAGAAGGTTCATTCCCAACTTGGTTGAGATTATAAAAGCACATCACACATATGCTCAGGAAGGGTAATTAAATAAAATGGACTCCTCAAGATAGGAATTCATTCGAATATATTAAGGTGGCGCTAACCAAAGCTCCAGTGCTGGCCAACCCCGATTTTGCGAAGGACTTCATATTATTCTCCTTTGCCTCAGAACACACCATCATTGGGGTTTTGTTACAAAAGGATGAGAAAAAATTTGAAAATCTCATGGCCTATTTTAGCAAGACATTGAGAGACTCCCCATTAAGGTATGATATCATGGAAAATCAAGCATATGCCTTGGTGAAGGCCCTCAAAGAATTCATAACTTATATATTGCACTCTCACGTCATCGCTTATGTTGCCAGCAATTCAGCTAAGGATATCTTGACTCAGCCTGATCCTAAAGGCAGAAGGGGGAAATGGATTGCAATAATGTTGGAATATGACCTTGAAATCAAGCCTACAAAGCTAATTAAAGTTCAAGGGATTGTACAGTTAATGGCGCAATCAAACTGTGATGTTTTGGGAATCAATTTTATTGTTGATCTATCGGAGAATTCACAAGAAGAAATGGTTCAACAGGTATCTCAAAAGTTCATTGATTCTCCTTGGTACGCTGACATTATTTATGTGTGAAGAAATTTGCAAGCTCATCTATGGTTGAGAAAAACCAAATCCAGGTTTTTGAAGTTGAAAGTTGCTAAGTTTTACATCCTGGACAATTATTTGTATTGGAAGGATTTGGGTGGGATCTTGCTAAATTGCTTGATAGAGGAAGATACGAAAAAAACTATTAAGGAGTTTCAAAAGGGAGACTGCGGGGGGCATCATTATTGGAATACCACTACCCACAAAATCTTGAGGGAATGGATCTATTGGCCTAGTATTTTTGTGGATGTATACAAGAAAGTTTCCAATTGGCATGAATGCCATATCTTCGATGCGAAAAGAAAGCTACAACCCCTGCCTTTAAAACCTATGTCTATCAAAGCACCGTTCATGTAATGGGGTCTGGATTTTATAAGAGAAATTCATCCACCATCTTCAGCTTAGCATAGATGGATACTGATGGACATAAAATACTTCGCCAAATGGATCGAAGCGGTTCCCACAAGGCAACTTACTGACATAGTTATCATTTAGTTTATAGAGACTAATATCTTGGCTAGATTCGGTTGCCCAGTCAATATTATCACTGACAATGCAGTGATGTTCAAGTATAAGAAGATGGAGAAGTTTTGCAGTGACTACAACATAACTCTAGGGCATTCCACATCTTATTACCCACATGATAATGGATTGGCAGAGTCATCTAACAAAATTTTAACCAATATTATTAAGAAACTTTTGCAGGAAAACAAGAAGTCTTGGCACAATAAACGTATCTATGCGTTATGGGTCAAAAGAATCACCACCAAAAATTCCATCTCCACATCACCTTTCCAAATTGTATATGGGGCAGAGGAAGTTTTCCCCACCTCATTGGGAATTCCAATAAGAAGATTGTTGCAAGAGAAAGAAGCCGAACCAAGTGACACTCAAAGGAGAATAAACCAATTGGTCCATGCACAAAAAATGAGAGAACAAGTATTCAACAAATCACAGCTTCACCAAGACAGAATGAAAATAATTTTCGAAAAACACACTAAAGAGAAGGATTTCAAAGTGGATTATTTGGTACTAAAGTGGGATGTGAGGAATGAAGACAAAGGGAAGCATGGAAAGTTCAATCATATTTGGATGGGGCCATTTAGGATTGTCTTGTATCATGGGAGAAATGCTTATCTGCTACAAGAGCTCAATGGAGAAATCACTGGTGGAGGGCCCGTGAATGGAAAGTTCCTCAAACATTATTTGGTTTAGCAATTTTTTTCAGTCTATCGTGTCATTGTAAATAACCATTTTTATTTTCAAAGAAAGCATTTTGAGTCAGTAGTCAGCAGAAAATTGAAGACCAAAGTGAAGGACCTAAGTTTATGTTGAGTCTGGTCATGTCTGCATCAAGAAGGTCTAGGATGAGTCTTTTTCATCATTTTTGGAGTCTGTAAATCAAACTATCCCAATGGTCAGAAAAATGGTCTGTTGTTCTTTTCCAACTCACTGGGAGGATAGCATCCCCATTGGAGCCAGTTGTTAGCACCGTAATTTTTACAGTTAGGGTCGGTCCTAGATGAGTCATGAGTCATGTGTCAAAGCATGTGAGGTCATGAAGCAAATAATGAATGGGTCGAAATCAACAAGTAGCAGGTCTAGCCCTTGAAGTCGGGAAAGGGCATAATGATTAGTTATGTGCAACTTGTAAATATCACTTTCTCGAAAGACAGAGTCCTGTCAGAAAAGGGGAATTTATATGCCAGAGATCGAGGAAATTTTTTGGGATAAAGGTCATGTCAATGGATATAACAAACATCATCACCTAATTATGAAGTCAAAACGGTAAAAAATCACAGCATTCATATCATGTATACTCTTACGCTCTTATCATCTGTACTTTTCACACTTCAAAGTGTACCCATCACATGAGTTTGTTGTGCAGATCTTGAACCTGCTTCCAAACTTCTCGTTTCCATGGATTTATCGTCCTCTTCCATGATTCCATTCCTTACCTGTTCAAGCATAAATACTAGTCACCCTGCATGCCTCTTCTTTACTTTCTAGATTTATGCATTGTCTGTGGCTTTTTCTGCAAGTCCTGGAGCCCTTCGTTGTGGGAAGAATGATTTCCATCGTTTGTATTATGAGTCTGTTCATTCAAGTTGTCATGTCTCCTTCATCATTTTCAGTCATTGTTTAAATCCTATTGGAGTTTACAGCAAGCTAGCGTATTGGACGATATTGCTTTTCGCAGTTAGCCTTTATTCTTTATATTTTCTTCTTGTCACATTGAATTTATTTCCATGCCTATATTCTCTATCTCACAACAAGTCTCCCAACACATTTCCACCACATTGGAATTTTTCGTCACGCTTCCCTACTGCGATGAGCGTCTCATTTTTTTTGTCACCGCATCGATCTCCTACTGCATCGAATAGTGGACTCCTGGGGTTGATTTTGCTTGTCACACAAATTTTTTGTCACTACCTTTCCGAAAGGTCTCTGCAAAGTACATCATTCTCATTTTCCATGTAGAGAGGGTGTTAGCGTTCATTACTACGCGTGTGAATTAAATACACATTAACATCATGACAACATCCCAAAGCATAATAAAGAAGGTGCAAAGTGGCTAGGCCGTAACGTCTAAACCTGAAGACCTGACATTAATCATCGAAGATCCGGAGATCATGGCATCTTTTGAACAGGTCGGATGTATGCACTTTTGTGAAAAGATCAAAGGGTACAATGCAAAGCTGGATAAATAGTTCGCCCTCAAATTTAATAGGTTCTACACGACCATTGCAGGAATCACCTTTCGAGTGATGGAGGAAACTCTATCAGCTACGACGGAGATCCCTCTGTACGGTCAAAAGTGGTTTAAAGGCATGCCTTTAGACATTTTATGCTATGAAGACTTTATCAATCCCAACTTCCTAAATGGGAAAATTGGAGTAGGCATTCCAAGTCAGTACCTTTGGGAGCCTTTCCAGAAGCTCCTAAAGGTAATTAGAAGGTATTTCACCTGTGAAGGAAGGTTTGACAGAGTATACCCATATCACATCAGGCTACTGATGAAATTCACAAAGAAAAAACCTTTGAACCTGCCTTTCTTCTTTCATTGAAGCTTAGAAAATATGGCTGACAACGTCTAGGCCGAGGATGATCAACCGAGGAAAAATTTATTCGATCTGTCATTGATCAAGTTGTTGATAGATGAAGAGTTGAGATGGCTGGGCAAAGACTAGGATTCATTTCTAATTTTAGTCGACATCCCCAAGGACCCCAAAGGAGACTTTCCTCTATCCACGAGGGAAACAACATTCCACAGTGTAGGGAAAAGAATGGAAGAGGCCACAGGAAAAGGAAATGAAATAGAAGATTTGTCATCCCACCAGCCAACACCCTAGAAAAGAGGCTGACCAAGGTTGATTAAGAAGCTCGAGGAGACCCAATCTCCCAATGAACCGCGCACCCAGTTTGATGCTGAGAAGTTACTCATGCACGTTGTTCAACTAGAACCTGTTGAATCTTCAAGTAGGGGAAGCGATAAAAGAAAAAGAAGGTCAGGCGATCAAAATGTGGAGGTTTAGGAGTCATCGCAGCAGCTCAAGCAAGCGCAAATCCCTATTATCGAATTGTTTCAGGAAAACAAATAATTAATAAGACAATTGGTAGAAAGGACTGTTTAAATTTCAGCATCACAGAGCCGAGCAGGGAATGTAAGTTGGCTCAAAAGATAGCTCAGAGAGACACAAGACATAATCATTCAGCTGTGGGATGAACAAAGGGTGTTAGAGGAAAAAATCACAGAGAACTTCAAGGAATGTAGACTAGCCATGGATAACACCCACATGGCTCTCGCCAGTGCTCAAGCAAAGTTGAGAGAAAATGTGGTCTTATGGAGACAAGTGAAGAATATGAACAGAAGGAACTGGTCTCTTAGGAAAACACTCAGAGTTTTAAGGTTGCAGGTGAGGCTAGAGGCATGAGTGAGATAACCCCATTTTATATTTTTTGATCGTGGCATGGAATCTTTCTCCCCTCTTGTCATGTTTCATGCTGGTAACAAGAATTCTAACGTGACAATTGAGTGGTGAACAGTCATCGTGGAGATGCTACAAACATACCTATTGAGGAGGACAAGTGTAAGCAAAATGCATGCCAGTTTTGGAAGCGATGTGTGGCCTCCCAATCATTGTTTCCACCTAGAGTTGCACAAGCGACCGCAAATGGAAGTCTGCTAAACCAACTCACCACGTGCATGCTATAACCAATGATCGCACAACAACAACCAGATCTCATTACACAAGGTGGAAGAGTTTCCGACAGAGCACTTGATCACTCAGGCACCCCATAAAAGAAAATGTCGATGCATCACAACCTGATGATCGAATATTACTCATGACTGAATGATTAAGACAAACACATCGGTTATTTTATGATTGGGTGCAGTTGAGTTTCCATTTTTAGTAAAATCTATTCAAAGATCATCTGGGAGGAGGTAATTGAATCCAAAATTTCAAGAGAAGAGTTTGAGGCATAGCAAACCAAGGGGCATAGTTTTTTCTATATATTGTATATTTTCAATGTAAGAAGGGTTGGAAAAGTAGTGTAGACAAAGGACTCTTGAATGTAATCTTTGAATCTAAATAGAAATAACAATGTAGAATTCCTGAGGCTTTGATGAAAAGATTCTAATGGTGATGGTTTGATGTAGATCTTATCTATGTATGTACTCCATGTTTCTTGTAAATTCATATATGTTCTCTTTGTTTAAATTGGAACATCTGACGAGTTTAAAATTCATCACGCGGTGCTTTAGACTCGGCCATTTAAAATCTGTGTTTTTCTTCTAAGTAAGTTAGAATCCATCTTTAATGGTGCTTTGATTTTCTTTATGTACTTCTTCTTCCGCCATAAACGACGAATTTTAAACCGAAAGACCGTTGCCTGTTTAGCCTTTATCCTCTCAAAGTTTCATTCACCAGTCATTGATTTCTCTCACTTTCAGGAGGTTGAATCCATAGCCCAAAGTTCTGTATTTCCTTGCCAGTGAAACCAGAAACATTCCCCAAACACATAAATATAACCAACAATCCAAAGTCATTATCTATCAGAGACTAGGTCTAAGAGAGAGCCCTCTCTAGATTGGAAAGGCTAGTTTCCAGTCTTAAAGTTGGTATGTAGGTTACCTCTGTCATTTTTTTTCTTAGCCAAATGAATTTAAAGAGTGATAACATATTGAATCATGCAATTTGTCATCTCTTTCAGTGTTTGATTCTTTCTTTTAGCAACGCCATTTTGTTGAGGGGTGTAGGGAACATAGTGCTAATGTTGAATTCCACTCTCTACATAAATCCTTGAATGAATGATTGGCATACCCCCCCCTATTCTCTATGTGTAGTTTCTTGATAGAAAGAGAGGACTGATTTTCAACAAAATCCTTGAAGGTTTTAAAAGTAGCAAAGATTTCACTCTTGTACTTAAGAAAGTACACCCAAGACTGACGTGATAAGTCATCAATAAAAGTGAGTGCATACTTAGCCTATGAAAATGAATGAGTTGGAAATGACATGATATTATTATGTACTAACTCAATAGGTGCGGTAGCATGCACGGATTTACCTTTATGAAAAGGGTATTGATGTTGTTTTCCCAAAACACAAGCCAAACAAACTCAATTAGTGCAATAAACTTTAGAAAGACCAAGCACCAAATTTTGTGTTCTTAACTACTGCAAATACTTGTAGTTTAGATGTTCAAATCGTCCATGCCAAAGTCTACTCAAAGAATCAACATGTGCAATGAAAGAGGAACCAGAGTAAACCTATTCAAAACAAGCAAACCTGTACAATTTGGAACTATGACAAACTCTTCCATAAGAAACAACGATGTCTGGATTATGTAGTTATAAAATGACTACATTATTAGGATAAAACTCTATTATTTTCCAATCACTAGAATGACAAATTTGATAAATAGAGAGTATATTGGTAGAAATGTCAAGAACAAGGAGAACATTATTGATGCACCCATCATCTAACTGCATGGTGCCTAATCCTAAAACATCAAGTTGTTTAGAGTCTCCAACTACAATTTGTGAAATGCTACAATTAGATGTGGAAGGAAGAAAATCATGAGAATGAGTCATATGGTTATGATGCACTAGAATCAAGTATCTAATTTTCTAGAGATGCATATAAATATTGAGTAGATAAACCATGCCCTTTACTAGATGAAGAAGGATTTGATATTGTTTTTTTGTGTTGTTCCATGGCTTTATTCAAAGCTTCTAGTTTCACTTGAATTCTTCTTCTTTGTCTAAGAGGAAGACTCACCAAACTTGGAATATGGAGGAAAATATTTTTTTTTTTGCTAAGGCTTGGAGGAAAACTAAGTAGCTTGAGCATAATATTTTTTTTGTTTATATGGAATTTTATGCTTACCTTTAGAGATATGAGCTAAAATATCTTGATTCTTAGAGCGAGAAATATAATCTAATTGCATAATATTAAGAGTGTTCCCTAGTAATATGCTCACATAAAATCTCAAGAGAGGGCATTTTAAACTCATCTCCAAGTGCATCTATAGTAGAGTAAAATTTAGAAGAAAATACCTGAAAATGACCTTTTAGCTTGGATGGAATCTAGGAAATGCACTCATCATCTATTTTGGTTTTTCCACACCCTTTCAGTTATGCCAACAATAACCTGAATTTGGCAAGATAATTTTCAATAGATGCATTCCTATTAGGTACAAGCGATAACAATTTTGCTTCCAATTGTAAGTCTTGAAATTCATTGACTTTACCAAATAAGGAAGCTAACATGTCCCAACTTTATTTTGGAGTTTTACATTCACCATGATCTTGATTGGATCATTATATTATTTTTCATCTATCTCGATGATTTCAGAGTGGAAACAATTGGAGGAATCAACTTGCATGGTCATTTTAGTGGCAAGTCCCAGTTTGGAAAATTGGGGTTTCAAACCTTCAGGAGCCATTTTGAGGCATAAAATGACATTTTTTGGGTCAAAACTTTCCCATGTTTATATGGCACCCTTTGATGGTATTATACACATCAAGACCTTTCCAACAATGTAAAAATCGTGTCAATTAGAGCTCATGCGCAAAAGTTATGCCTCCCACAAGTTGACCTACCATGTTGACCACCATGGTATGAGTGGAGGCCATGTCAGCCCCCATTACTCATGCATATGGGGCTAGCCACATATGTACTTTCAAGAAGATTCTATAAGTTCCAAAATATTATCACAATTGAGGGCTGAGGAAGTCAAAACCCTAACCCTAAATGGTTTTTGAGCAATGTTAAATATCGGGCCACTAGGAGGAGAAGAGGTTCCATTCTTTAGCATTGTATTTGTTCCATAGTTGAGCAGAGCACCTAGGAGTAGTATTTTGAGAGAATAACATAGAAGAGTTTATGTAGAAACCATTCAGGCCACAGTGCCAAAGGAAACTCCACAAAAAGTGTCTCTTTCTTTGTACTTGCATTTGAAGAAAAGATAGCAAAGTGACCTCAACTTCTAGCTAGGTTTTCTCCGGTATTGGGTGTCCCAAGTTATATCTTGTGTTTATTTGTGGATGGTGTGTGAGTATTTATTTGTGTTATCTATTTTTTTCATTTCAACTATTTCATACATTTAAGTAGAACACCAATAATTAAAGAAATTGAGGTTTAAAAGAAATTAACCTTCACAGAAAATATTTTAGTATTTTATTAGATCTATTATGACAAACTGTCCATTGGAATATCTACGATAGTTTATAGATCACACCAATATGAAAAAAAAAAATTGTTCAAAACATGCAATCCAATCATACCCATAGCTTCATCAAGTTTGTTTTGATAAGAAAATCATTTGATTTCCTTGGTAAACATTGTGTTATCACTGAAAAATTTCTCATCACAATACAGGAAATGGTTGAAGATAATACTGGCACAACACATTAATCAGCACACCTCAAGCATTTACAAAACCTGTTCAACAAGAAAAACTATGCAAATGTTCATTGAATTTGCGCAAATTTCTCAAGGATTACTTGTGCACATCTATGTGAGCCAACACATCGTTGAATGTGCACATTGCATGGACCATGCGATTGTCTCCACAAGAACCTACGTGGATGCAGAAATGATGCATTAATGCATTTGGTCGAGCCTCAACCACTTCTAGGTCAAAGTGTACCATGACAAGACCACAAGATCGACATGAAATATTGCATCGGGGATACTGAAAGGATGGGAAGTGCATTCAAAGGGCTCCCATTCACACTATGAGAAAGCTAATAAAAATCTTGCATTGGTCCTATAAATACATGACCATGGTGTGCATACAAAGGGAAGAATTTTGAGTATTGTTATGTTGTTCAATTTGTCTTAGAGAAGTCATTTTTCTCCTAGAACTCTTTGAGCATTCATAACA